>SNQJ01S0016775.1:145224-169458 GCA_010110895.2 Picea sitchensis
GAGCGACATTGCGACACACATGATACTACATAAAATTTATCAAAGGGTATGTGAAGATCACTACACCAATGGAGAAACTTCTAAGGAAAGATAAAAAGTTTCAATAGAATGAAGATTCTCAACACGGTTTGGATACGCTGAAAGAAAATATGGTAACAACGTTGATACTAGTATTTCAGGAATGGGAGAAGACATTCCACGTACATGTAGATGCATCAACCATAGCACTTGGAGCTATTTTGGCACAGCCAGGAGCAGGATATTTGGATCATCCGATAGCACTTGCAAGAAGAAAAATGTCAAAATCGGAATAGAACTGCAACACTACATAGAGGGAAGGCCTAGCTATGGTATATGCACTTCAGAAGTTCAAACACTACTTATTGGGGAAACATTTTAAGATGTTCACAGATCACTCAACCCTTAAATACCTAGTCAACAAGCCAGTGTTGGGGGGGAGAATATGTCGATGGTTACTATTGTTTCAAGAATTTGACTTTGAAGTCATAGTGAAGCCAGAGAAGTTGAATGCAGGACCTGATCACTTGTCAAGGATCACGAATGGAGAGGAATCTACAAATTTAGAGGACAAATTTCCAGATGCACAGTTATTTTCAGTTCAGGTCGTCGACGAAGACTTCACAGACATCATCCAATACTTGAGTACAAGGACTACACCACAGGAATACAACACCACGTAGAAGAAAAATTTGGTAGTTTGAGTTGCATATTATCAGTTGATTGCGGGACACTTATACAAAATGGGAACAGATAGAATCTTGAGAATATATGTGATAGAACATGAAATACCAAGGATTTTAGCAGAAGTCCACGAGGGAATAGCAGGAGGACATTATGCAGGAAAATCTACCACACATAAGGTATTGCACATAGGACTATGGTGTTTGACCATTCACAGAGACTCGAAGGATTACTGCCAGAGATGTGATGTACATCAGAGGGTTGGTAAACCCAATAGAAGGGACGAAATTCCATTGAGACCACAGGTAACTTTGCAGGTATTCAAAAAATGGGAAATAGATTTTGTGGGACCAATTAACCCACCAGCTAAGAGGACAGGAGCAAGGTACATTATCATTGCGACAGAATAATTGACAAGATGGGCAGAAGAAACACCAGTCAAAGATTGCAATGTAGAAACAACAACACACTTTCTATTCGAGCAAGTGATCACTAGATTTGGTTGCCCAAGGATTTTGATGAGCGACCAAGGAACTCACTTCATCAACAACACTATTAAGGCTATGACTGAGGAATTTGAAGTCCATCATCAAAAGAGTACTCCATATCATTCGCAAGTGAATGGAACAGTAGAAGCCTTTAATAAAATCCTTGAAAATGCACTGACAAAGATTTGTAATGTTAATAGGGATGATTGGGACCTAAAAATTCCAACAGTATTGTGGGCATACAGGACCACATGTAAGAAGTCGATAGGACACATGCCATTCAGACTAGTATATGGACAAGAAGCAGTGGTGCCATTAGAATTTTTGGCACCCAGTATGCGCGTAGCAGCAATTACGAACATGACAGAACGAGGCACAATATAGGATAGGTTGAGTCAATTGAGGATCATGGAGGAAGATAGGATCCTAGCAGGGTTCCACCAAGAAGTTCAGAAAGAAAGGGACAAAGCCTGGCATGATAGACATATCAAGAGGAAAAATTTCAAGGTAGGAAACTTAGTGTTGATGTATGACAGTAAATCCATTCAACACCTAGGAAAACTTAGAATGCACTGGTTAGGACCATATGAAGTAAAAATCGTCACAGATGGGGGAGATCTATAGTTGAAGTATTTGGGAGGCACAGAACTGAGAGGGATGATCAATGGGAATCAACTGAAGTTGTACAAGGACATTCGAACACCTGCAACTTGAAATTCACTGCGCAGTCAAAACAAAAAACAAAAATAACAAAAAGGTACCAACAGAGGCACAACGCGCTGAAAGGAGAAGGAGCATGCACACTTGGAAATACGAGCCCAATGGAGACAAGTCCAATGGTCAGTTCAAAATGAAAACAAGTGGGAAAGGAAAATACAGCAAAAGAAGAACCAATTGATGGAGGTTAGCAGAATTGAATGTCAGAAACGACCAACGGGACACCGCATTAATCGTGCCAACTGGAGATGATAAGGGAAATACATGGCAAGTATGAAGGAACTGGTGGTTCAATTAAGGCATGATCACAGAAACATCTTTGACAAGCTTCACATGATGCCCATACAAAGAAAGGACGTGGGAGTGAAAATCTTATTATGAAATTGGAAAAGGAACAGAGAAGGAGAGCGTATGAAGCAAAGAGTAAAGCTGACAAAGGTTGCAGAGGCTACTAAGCTCGGCAAACGATATGTTTTTACCACCATGGCACCACCTAAACAGGGAGAACTGAGCCAGACTGCCAAACAACCCATAGTTAGGACCAGAGCACAATCTCAATCGCAAGAAAGTGAACAACCACCATCTCAACCGACAGAAGTCATCAATGTGGATGAAATCCCATCATCGGATACAACACTAGGAAGCCCGACACTTGTGGTGGAAGAAACCCAATAGACATCACTAGTGGGCATGGGCATTGATATGCTGAAAGAGGGTCAAGGATGAAAGAATGAGGACATGGGCAACTAAGTGCAACCAGAAAACCCTATAGAAGCTCTGAGAGTCAACGGGATGGCTCCACACCAAGAAAAAACTATCGTGCCAAAAGAATCACAGATAACCATGTCGGAATAGCCACAGGAGAGAGCATTGGAAGATGTCATTAGCCGACTAGAGTAGTATGCCGAAGAACGAACAATGGAGGTCAGAAACTCGAGTCAGCCACCACAGTGAAAGGACAAGCAGATGATACCTAGATCACTGCGCAGACAACCCGCCGCAGCAATAATTTTTCCACGCATACGAGAAGAGGTACATGTACCAGTAGATTTGTTAGGTTATGTGGAGAAATTGAGGTACTCAAACCATGATGTAATGGACATGTACAAGTTCCCATAGTTCGCTAAGAACGTCTACCTACAAACTGTGGGTATAGGACCATTTGGGGAACCAATTCATCAACCACTCCAGTGGGCAGCAGGATTGGACAAAACTAGGATTTTAGGTCTATTGGAACTACCGCACTTTGGGAGAGGCCAGTATGAAAACAGCTACGTCAAGAAGCTGATGGCAGTCACACATGGCGGATATCTATGGCTAGAGCAGATCGTCTCAATAGACGTAGAGCTCATCGCACACATCACATGGCTGCCATCATGGGGCATGGATCCTGCATAGTTCCTTGAGGACAAAACAAAGGAGAAATCATTGGACGAGGAGATGAAGAATAAATACGACACCGACAGGGGGTCACGTGGAATCATTATCAAATGGATTAGTTACATCGCAAAAAGAATGGCCACGAAAATCATGGCATGCAAGTTGCTCAGGAAATTTCGCAAGGAGGAAGTCTCGGTCGGGGTTGTCACAGCTGCAGAATAGTGTGTCGAGGGCACCACACTCAGTTGGGCCCCTTATCTGTTGAATTTGTTCCTAGATGACTGCGAGGATGCGTAGGATATCGGGATAGAATTTCATTATTCATGGCTACTCATCTTAATAGCCATTATGGGATGGAAGGAGTCAAACTACACATTTTTTTCCACCAAACCCAAACCCTGCCACAGAGCATGATACTTATCGATTGGATCCGCTTCGAACGCCAAGAATAGAAGAATGAATGCAACTATATTCGAAGGATATCTCTGCAACCTACAGGACACCATCAACAACACTTGGATGATAACACCGCAAGATGTTGCAAACTATCAGGGCATAGCCAACTTCAAATCCACTAGACATGTGATGTGGATCCAGGCACGGAAGGAACCCAACAAGGAATAGCTACAATTGCACTAGTGCATCGCAGAGGGGGGCATACAAATGGACATTAAGGATTGGGAAGACAAATGGAGGATTCCAGTCCTCACTCGAGATATACCTGCAGAGATAGAGGAGGAGGAGGTAGGGAAGAAATAGACACAACCTGAGGAAGTAACAGTGCCCAAGAAGCCAAGGGAAGGTCAGAACAAGCCATATCAAAAGAAAGGGGGGACATCCAAGACAGGAGTCCAGACGAGGAAGAAGAATAACACACAGGCGTCACAGGTGCAACAGAAACAGGCTGAGGCAACACAAGGAACTACATCAAGTGCTACGCCACAAGATCCAAGCCAGACCAAGCAACCAAGCACCCAGACAGGGGGTGCACGCAAGAAGAGAAAGGCACATAGAACGCCTCTAGAATACACAATCACAGAGGATGATGCAGAAATGGTGGCCCAAGTGGTCCAGGATCGCACATTCAAGGATTTTGAGAATGTTGCACACCAAAGGGATAGAATTGAAGAAGAGTTGGCATACATGCGATAGTTCCTCATGAAAATCGGGGAAGCATAGGCAGCCGATACCAGCGTAGAAATGGGGTCGTCAACATCACAGATAGGAGGAGAAGGATACAATCCAGAAAATAACACAGTCAAGCTCAACGTTTCACGTCACACCCAACATGTTGCGCATGGAGAAATCGTGGGGCAGACACCCCTAAAAGACTTAGCTCAACTAAAGTTGGTATTGTCATGGATACCAACCAAGGCCTTGTATAAACTGTAAGTTAGTGTTACACAGGAGGTACAGTCTTGTGCACGCACAAATACACCAAAATTGCAGGAGGTAAAGGATAATCGAGATGATGGAATTAGTATTCGAGTAGGCAAAGATCGAGACCAAAGAGGAGAAGGAACACGTGAAGGGACTGGAGCAGAAAGTAGTTGTATCCTATGAGAAGATCCAAAAGAACGCGCAGATGGTTGAACTCACGGCGACGGAGAAGATTGATCAGATTATGCAGACAATCGATCAATACCAGCAGGAGATCGAGAATCTATGGGAGCAGCTCACACCTACCACTCCACCGGAGGTGAGGGAGCAAAGGAAACAGGAGGCAACAATGCAACTACAAGAGATAGAATGACAAGTCCACATGGCGGGCAACTTGTTCGAGAAAGCACCATAGCTCTGGACGAAGATGGAAGAGGATCAGTCGGTCCAACAATGGGACCAGGAAGGAGAAAGGATAAGCGCAACTATCCAGGACCTCAAGCAGAGGAAGAAGACAATGCCAATTGTGGAGCGCATCAAAGGGGCGTAAGACATGAAGAAACAACAGACAGAACTCATAACTGTGCAGATGTAGAAAAAGGAGCGTCGGGCTCAAATGGAACCGTTCCAAGAGCGAGCAACGGAGGTTATTGCATAGGAAGAGGAAGTCAAAAAACATATGGCACAAACCCAGGCAGAATGTGTAGGAATGGTCTGTGATGACATTGCGGTGCAGGCATTGGAAGCACTCAAGGAGAGGACCGCGCAGGCCCAAACGCAGGCAATGGAGCTCACAGAGAAGTTCCAAGTGATTGGAAGAGATATTGACAAAGCACACAGGGGTTAGGTGGCTTGGGACGAGCCACATGTCAGTTTTGGGGGCCTGTTGGAAGCAGGCCAAAGCAGAAATAAAGACTACTTTGGGAAGGAAGGCATGCACGAGGAAAGTGACAGCTGGAAGGAAGAGCAAAACATGTGCATGCAGGGAAGACCTAACGACATTAGGGTTAGGGCTTTTGTAATAACATTGTAATGGTTGATGATCCATAAATGTATATAGAGAGATGCTTAGGAATAGGAGAAAGGGGTTCGAGACAACGGTTAAGAGAGAGAGAGAGTCGATAGAGTGGAGATAGAGAGACTTTTTGGGAACCTGGGTTTCAGAGAAACCCTACTGTAATTCGATGTATTTTTGTAAGTTGTTGAGTTGTAGGGGAGTTAAGAGGGTATATCTTAAGGGTTATATCGCAGGCCGAGGAGCCTGGTATGATCTAGTCTGCCTCATAATAGATCTTGACCTAACTGAGGATGAGTTGTAAAGCGCACGGCACTGTAGCTTTGGAACTGCCATAATAGAAGAGCTTGAGAGCCAGATTTGTGGATGTAGCCTAGGAGGGGATGAACCACGGTAAAACCTGTGTTATGTGATGAATACTTGTGTATCTTTTACTGTTTATGAGTAGATATTAGCATGATGAATGAATGAGCTAATAAGTTGATTATATTACATGCATAATAGAGAATGACAATATATTGCTTTAATAAGTTAAATAGAACTCTCAGTGCACACTTCTCAGATCTCCACTCAATCTTGGACTGCAAACACTTGAGTATTGCATTCACACATTAAGACTATCTCGGGTGAGACTGCACAATGCACTCTGTGTATTGTGTTGCCTTCTGGTTTACCAGGAGGGCCAATAGTTTTAGAGGCTTTGTTGGAACCCCATTAGACTTGAACATGGGTCAATCATGTTAAAAGTATAACGCAAATATATTAAACCAACACCCTACTTAGAATGGAGCTATTATTTATTTAAAGAAGAATACCTACATCAATGTTTATCATGGAGTGTCTATTGATGCACATGTTGTATGATTGTAAATATGGTAATTGTTAATTGTTTGATTATGGATAGGCATCAATATTTATTATGGAGTGTCTATTGATTCATGGAGTGTCTATTGATGCACATGTTGTATGATTGTTAATATGGTAATTGTTAATTGTTTGATTATGGATAGGCATCAATATTTATTATGGAGTGTCTATTGATTGATGCACATGTTGTATGATTGTTAATATGGTAATTGTTACTTGTTTGATTATGAATAGGCATGAACAGATTATGTATTTTTGAATTGTTAATTATTTTTTAATATGCATGAAGGCAATAGTTTAATGCATATATATGTATGTGTGTGAATATGCAAATGAACAATTATAATTAGGAGCTTAATTTGGGTAGGCACCTAAACTCAAACTTGAACGATATGACTTTCTAACTACCAACCATTCAACAATTAATATTATTATGCTCAAATTTATTTATTTTTTAAATAAAATTCAAAAAATAATTATCTCATTTCATTTTAGTTGTCATCCCACCCTCTACAAAAAGAGAAGGAGGAGACATGAATAAGGGAGGAGAAATGAGCATGTATGCTTGAGCTCTATAAACAAGATTCGATTTCACATTGTTTTAACTTCTCAATTAGCTTTGCAATGCTTATTATGACATAATGGCTTATAGTAGAGCTCAAGTTATTAAGGTGAAAACAAGTATTCTTTATATAAAAGGTGTATTTGTTTATTTTTGTACATAGTTATACAATATTTTTTGTTTATACGTTGAAAACTAATGCAACCATGTGTGTAGATTTCTTCAAGACAATCTAGGTGTTGAGTCCACAAAGATTTCACACCATTTTAGACTTCACCTTTTTTTATTCGTTTGTTGTAATGAATGACATATGGTTTAGGAAACATCCCACTTATCGGGAGCCTAACAAAGTTATTAAACTTGCTTGTGTTATTCGATTGTCCAATCAAACTTTACATTAATAAATATTATCATGGATGAGCATATCTGCTATTTCTCTTATATTAAATTTAAACTTTCTTTCATTTACTTTAAAAATCTTGTTTTATTTTCATTTCTTGTTTTATTCTTGGTTATGCTTTATATATTAAATTTATTTTATTTTTTTTACTTTAAAAATTTTGTTTTATTTTCACTTTCTTTCTTTAACTTTAAAAATCTTGTTTTATTCTTGGTTATGTTTTATAAAATTGTGTTAGATAGTTATTTTATTTTTTTTACTTTAAAAATTTTGTTTTATTTTCACTTTCTTTCTTTAACTTTAAAAATCTTGTTTTATTTTCATTTCTTGTTTTATTCTTGGTTATGTTTTATAAAATTGTGTTAAATAGTTGTTGTTGATTTTACAACTACATACATTTTATTTAATTTCATGCCTGCTTTGTTTTTTTATTGCATTTAATTTCGATATTTGTTTTTTTTGGCTACAATTTAATTTTATATTTTTGGAAAACAACTATATTTTATATTTAATTTAGAATTTATTATTAACCTAAGGTTGGTTTTAAAATTGACATTTCACACATAAAGGAGACCTAGTACTTATAAGGTTTTGCTAACTTTTTAAAGGAGACCTAGTACTTATAAGGTTTTGCTAACTTTTTTCCCATTATTTTTTCCACAAGAAGAATGTGCATTATATTAAGATATAAAACGGATAATACCAATACATTTGAAGGCATTGCCTTATACTTTCTCCACCACTAGTCCAAATACAACTCGAATCAAAATATAAATAATTCTCCTTATGAATCAAGAGTTTTAAGATTTAAAGTAATCTTGGATATCCATCACCTTTTTTTCCTCATTACCAATTCTACAAGAGTGTTGTACATGTTGGTACTTGAATTTTTATTTTAAACATCAACACATAATTGTTTTAATAATAATAATTTAGAAGCAATAAGGAAAATAAAATCATGGGAAATTTAGTAGGTTAGCCATATCTTAAAAAATTATAGTCAAGGAGACTACAAAATATAAACAAATTAAACAAAATAAATAAAACTATGAAATTTGTAAAAATAATAAGAAAAAATTATTGTAAATTGATAAAACACTTACAAAATGAGATTGACTTGTTCCTGTAATTCAAAGAATTCATTATGTTCATGTTTGTACCAAATCTGTTTTCTTAATTCTTCCAATTTCTTCTACTCAACTTTGTGTTTATGTTCAACGTTCTATACATTTTTTATGTTACAAAGGATCCTAGTGTGCCACTCTTTCTTGTTTAGGACCTTCAGTGCAATGTCTTGGGATTGAATCCTCTACCAATTCAGAGAAAAATCATCCATTGAATTGGAGGTGGTTGAACTCTTCAAGTTCGAGTGAGAACCCATTTCAAAATTTTAAGAATGCGGGGAAATGATTAGCAGGAGAAGGGCCCCCAACAAAAATCGTCCAGGGATGATTTTAGGGGCTAAATTTCGCTCATGGGCTAATTTTCCATGGTTTTTCCCAAAAAACTATTCGTTGTTCTAAAAATGATTCGCCCAAATTGTATAGGATAAAATTATTTTACCTTAAAAATCACCAAAATTTTATACAAAATATATAGAATCCTTAGAAATTTGAATATTTTTACAAAAATATCGCCAAACATTTATAGTTGGCATATAAAGGATTACTAAGATTCACCAAGGTTTCTACATTTTAAAATAAATTTCCATCCTTAAAATCATCCTTGAAATCATCCCATGGACAAATTTGAGCATGCATAGGAAAAGTGCTTTAAATTAGTTTGATATTATACTTATGCTTCTAGTCATCCTCCTCAAAATTTCTAGCATTTGAACATAAATAATGAATGGCTTGTTTGATTATAGTTACTAGCACTCTCCCTCAAAATAATGAAAACATGATCTAGCATCCAGTGGTGAGGCCCAAAGGGACGTTTCCAAAGATTTTCTAATCATAAAAATACATTTAAGAAGTGAATTTTTAAGTTCTTCGAGACATGTAAGTGGATGTTTTCACCATACAACCAAAATGGACCATGTTAGGAATTTTAATAGTGTAATTCAAACCTCGTGTACATGTAGCAGAAAAGAGAACTCTAAGGGTTTTAAGTGTAATTGTTATTACTTCTAAACAATTTTGGGTGCAACAAGTGTTGACCTATACTTTTTTTAATTGTACACCACAAGCAACCATCTTTTTCAAAACTATATACCTGTGTAGTAAACGATTCCTCCTTCCAACAATTGATGGGATCCAATGTTTTCAAATCCATCTACTTGTGTAGCAAAAAACTCCTCCTTTCGACCATTGATGGAATCTGGTGAAAAGTCACAAGTTTGATGATAATACTCAATGTCCCAAGCTATAGAAGCTAGTAGGATAAAATTCAATGTTATAGAGAAAGTCTACAAGACTTCACTCTCAGTTGACAAACCCTATTACTTGGTATCATGTTTTCTTTCAATGCCTCACCTAGTTATTTTTTAGATGTTCTGACATGTTATGTTCATCTTGTTAGGTGCCTTCTACTATAGCATATGGACATAGGCTTACCAAAGTCTTATGAAGTTTTTCCCCGACTACTACTAAAAGGGAGGGAAAAGCTTCCTTGGGGTTAAGTGGGTTTTATGTTACACATATCGATAAGTATCATTAAAGCCCACTTATTGTCCTAGGAGTTGCGCAAAAAATGGGTTATTTAGACATGGGGAGGGAAACAGGCTTGGAAAGTATTTTTGAGACATCGTGTCTTCTTTGGAATCTCCCTTGGCCAAAAATCTTGAAAGGACCTAAATCTACAGATTCTTATTATTTCCTTGGTCCAAAGTAAAATTAAAGGGACTTTTGTTTTTGAAAGTATTTGGAAAGCATGGGATGTTGAGAAACTCAACTTTAGTTGGAAGGACTAAACACTTAAATTTGAGATATCCTTCAATGACCACTTGTTATAGTGTTCCCCTGATCCCATGCATGAGGGAAAAAAATTGGTTAATTATGTGTGGTTCTCAACGCTTTAGTGTTTAAGAAGATGCCTTAACTCTATTAAAAATAATTTGTATGTTTAGATTAGTCATTGTGCCTTAAAACTAAGTTCATTGGCTCTAATTATCAAATAAATGGATGATATTATTCATGATATTTTGTTTATAAAGCTTAGCTAGTTGTAGCTCTACATAATTGGTGGAAGGACTAGAGATGAAATAAAGACAAAACTTCAAAAAACTACCTTGTTGATGGTTATACATGGATTTGTCATAAACCTATATATAATGTTCATATGAATAGGTTATGGAGATTGAATTCTAAATATGAAACCTAACTATTTTCATTATGTAATGACATTTTGTTTATAAAGCTTAGTGAGTTGTAGCTCTACATACTTGGTGGAAGAAATAGATATGAAATAAAGTCAAAACTTTAAAAAACTACCTTGTTAATGACTATACATAGATTTGTCATAAACCTATATATAATGTTCATATGAATAGGTTATGGAGATTGAAATCCAAATATGAAACCTAGTTATTTTCATTATGGTAAGTTCATAATGCCCCAAAATGCATTTTTCCCACATGGTTACTTATTTATGGTCACTTATTTTAGGTGGGGCCAATTTAGGTGGTTTGGCTCCGGGAAATATGTTGACTCATATAGATGCTTATGGTAGAATTAAACATCCTAAAACATGTCTTTTGGTATTGTTCTTATGGAGAGATTTTCATTATCTGGAAAAATGAAATGATGCAATGCCTTTTCCTCGATTAGAAAAATGAAATGATGCAATGTGTTATAATTCTTAGTTTGCTAGAAGGTTCTCCTGGTATGACAATGCACCAATATGTCCAAATCTATGTGTGCAAATTGCTGTAGATGCATGAAAGGTTGACTTGGATGTGGCACATTTGTCTCTTCTTAATGATTAAGGCGGTGCACCATTCACCATGTCTAAGAATCCTCTTAGTGCATCCACTATGCACATATCTCGTTCTAGATATTCCCAACCCCCAAAGGGGAGACCTACCATTCGACTTGAATCGCCGGACCACTCAAATACGAATGGAAGGCAAATTCCTGCCGCTGCACGATGCTTTTTAGAGTTTATAAAATATAAATATAAACAACCTATCTGTTAAGACCGTCCATTCAAGTAGGGAGTGGGTTAACTCGGTAGTAATCTTTCTTCTCGAGTTATCTTTTAAGTAGGTTTTCTGGCGGTTTGTTTTTAAATTTTCAGTCAATTCAAAATTTTGATCATTTTTTGAGCATCTAGATTGGTTTAAAATGAGGCAAAATCCCTAGGATAAGGTTCTGAAATGCATGAAACATGCAAAACTCAAACTACTCCTGAAAATCTGGTCGGATTCAAACCCATTTATTTACCTGAAAAACGAGTCTGTTTACTCCCGAATTAACCTACTCCGCCTACTCCATCCAAAGCAGAGTTGTCCCGCAGGGACTTCAATCATGCGTAACCAATTAATTTATTGACCTGAAAAACGCTATTGAAAACAGGAACCACCTAATCTGACACAAACGTATGAGAGAGCCGAAGATGGTTCGAGTTTTTTGCGTCTTCATCTACCGAAGGCATAGATTAACGGCATCCATGGCTGTGGCAGTGGCAGTGGCTTCCAGTCCCTCCCTCTCCTCTTCTCCCTTATTGCAATGAAACGGCTTATTTATCCCACATTGTCATCTCGATGATTATTGTTAGTGTATATAAGTGTTACATGGAACATGTGTAAAGTGTGTTCGTAGAAAGGAGAGATGGTTGGCATCTCCCTCGACAAGGACGGGAACAGTCTTCGGACTTTCTTATCACACGCGGTTAAGGCTCTCCACCCCCTTTAGGGTGGATCTTACCCCAAGTTTTTTGACCATTTGGCTGGCGGTTAAGGCTCTCCACCTCCATTGGGTGGATCTGACCTATTATTTATTCAAATTTTGAGTTTTTCATTGCTCTTAACAGTTCTATAACTTGAAGAATAAAAAACATTATAATTTTTTATCTTTGTTTATTTAGTTCTATAAATATTGATTTTTGTTTGTTTTAATAATATATAAGATTAAAAGTTAAATTTCATTAATGGTTACATATTGTTTTCAGGTTTAATTATATGTAAGATATTACAAATTCAGAAGAGTAGGGTATATCTCTTTAAACGATTAGGGTATATCTTTTTAAACTTTACCAGTCAAATCACTGAGCGACCAAATTTAATAAAAAATTTCACCCACACATACTTTTCCAAAGTCACGAGCTTATTCCTCTATAGCCAGAGCGCTTGCCTCTGTCAATGATTCACCGCTTACACGTGTGAACAGCAACAGTGGTTTATGATGTACCCGCTGGATAAGGAAAGCACACTCGGTGAAATAGATAGTGGCAATGTACGTGTCACCTACTTTTGTCCGAATCGAACTCCAGACGTGCCAGCGGCGTGCTTTACCATGCCCGGCCTTTCAGAAGTGTTGAGGATCCATCGAAATGTTTGCAACCATAACGTTAAACGTGAAACATAAATGTGTACTGTGCATGACACTGCTATATCGCTCAAACCTGGTTACAGGGCATCAGTGATCACATCAGTACCACATTTCTTGGATCTTTCGACTGTAAAAAAGTGGGCAGTGGTTATCTTTTGAGCTGGCAGCGATGGTGAATTCTCATCGTCATGAATCAGTCAGAGACCGTGCAGGAGGATTAGTACAATGAAATATATGACCGTGCAGGTAGGTTGATGTTCATTGTTGAGTTGCAGCTTAGATACAACGTGCCTTTTACCATCTCGAGGAAAAAAAAAAGTTGTAAGGCAAAATGACACTTCGGTGTAAAGAAGAGATTCAGATTGAGATTTACCTGTAATGTTCAGAACCCACTATAGCAACGATAAAAATGATTGATCAGAAGAGATTCAGATTGAGATTTACCTGTAATGTTTAGAACCAACTATAGCAACGATAAAAATGATTGATCAGAGGACAGTACAGTACAGTAGATGTACAATCACAATGCACAACTATGGTTATATCACTTGGTACAGTACAGTAGATGTACAATCACAATGCACAACTATGGTTATATCACTTGGGATAGGGATGGAATTTGATGTGTAAATAGTCTATCATGGGTAATTTATTCTAAGTGGACATTGGGATGAAATTTGATGTCAAATTGTATTTCATTATTAATTTTTTTTTTTTTTTTCCTTTTTTGCATTTTTTTTCAAAGTTCGAATTTTGGGTAAAACTGTTATTTGTATTATGATTAATTTATTCTTGGTTGACATTGGGATGAAATTTGATGTCAAATTGTATTTCATTGATAATTTATCAAACTGTTAAAAAAACTAACATTTGAATTATCAAATCATCAAATTTGATATGCTGGATAATTTATCAAACTGTTAAAACTAGCAGTTGAACAAAACCATAGATGTGATATACTTTGATTTGAAATTCCAACCCTGCTTGCCAGCTTGTCACATGTCACAGTTATTCACATGTTTCAATTCATATCATGGTTTTGAAATTCCAACCCTGATTGCCAGCTTGTCAAGTTATTCACATGTTTCAATTATAGTTGAATCCACAGTATTTTGAATCTTCATTGATCAGATCATACCCTATCTTCATATCATGGTTGAATTCACAGTATTTTGAATCTTCATTGATCAGATCATACCCTATCTTTTTTGGATGTTGATATCTCTCACTTTTTCAAATTGTATTTCATTGATAATTTATCAAACTGTTAAAAAAACTAACATTTGAATTATCAAAATCATAGGGATGGAATTCGATATGCAAATTGTCTATTATGATTAATTTATTCTTGGTTGACATTGGGATGAAATTTGATGTCAAATTGTATTTCATTGATAATTTATCAAACTGTTAAAAAAAACTAACATTTGAATTATCAAATCATCAAATTTGATATGCTGGATAATTTATCAAACTGTTAAAACTAGCAGTTGAACAAAACCATAAAATGTGATATACTCTTTGATTTTGAAATTCCAACCCTGCTTGCCAGCTTGTCACATGTCACAGTTATTCACATGTTTCAATTCATATCATGGTTTTGAAATTCCAACCCTGATTGCCAGCTTGTCAAGTTATTCACATGTTTCAATTATAGTTGAATCCACAGTATTTTGAATCTTCATTGATCAGATCATACCCTATCTTCATATCATGGTTGAATTCACAGTATTTTGAATCTTCATTGATCAGATCATACCCTATCTTTTTTGGATGTTGATATCTCTCACTTTTTGGAGTTCACATGTCATAATTATCTCATGCAATATTAGTGCTTTTATTTTATCCTGTCTTGTAGGGTATTTTTAACATAAAACTATCTTGTTACAGTACCATATGGCCACATTATACCAAAATTCCATTGGTACTTGGGTTTTCTTGGGCAGACAAGGATCTTTTCATGCCTGAGATGATAAAATATCCTTTGTGAACAAGGAAACAATCCCACTCTATTTCATAGCTTTGTTAAAAACGGTGTAGAACTAATGTGCTGACTGTGTAGACTAACACCATTGATTAAAAACAGGTTTGGTGAACAAGGATCTTACAGACCATGAATCAATCAAAACAAATCCTTAAAGTTAAACCATATTGCAAGTATATAGAGTTTTTAATGAGTATAATATATGAGGCACACAATAAATCTAAATTATAGATGTAGTTATTCACTAATTATGTATAACGAAAATAAACATGTTTTGTAATGGGTAAAAGACAGAAGTTGGAAATCACGTCAATGGTGGCCAATTAACACCTTGAATTTTATGTCAACAGACTTGTGAAGTGGCATATGGCAAATTGGTTCGACAATGTTCTTGCCAGGTGAAGATGTTATAAAGGCATGCTAATCTAGATTCATGTGGCCATTGGAGGACTTCTGTTGAACACGAATTGGACAAGGAGCTCTCTATTAAGAAGTGCTAAGTTTTCATACACCGACTGGGGTAGTGTTAACCAACCAGCGTGTGCTAATTGCGTTCAACAATATTTTACTTTTAATTGTTGATTCGTCCTTGAAGCTTCTCTTAACGTCATCGGATCTAGTGGATCTAGTGATAAGTGTTCAAAGGCCATAGAAGCTGCAATCCTTATAAACCCCATACGAGGATTATGAAAACTGATAGACAACCTTTTTTTTCCCCTTCTTTTTCTTCCTTAATTTAATTTAAGTAACGAATTGAATGGAGATTTATGGAGGTTATAACAACACTAATTACTGTAACATCAACATCCAATGAAATCAAAAGGTTTCAAGTTACCAAAATCATGACTCCTTTCTCTTTTGTAAAAGAGAAACCAAGCAAAGAGACTAGTAGCAAAGAGGTTGTGTCATCCGGCTAGACTTTTCATTCTATTTAAGCAACCCATATCACTCAAGAAGCCTAGTTTTTGCACAATAATGATGTGACCTTACTAGCTAGGTGTGAACATAAACTACTTGTATAGCCAAACTATGTCTAACTCATCCAAACTTAAGCCAAACATCTTCAGCTGTGCAAAATGCCAAAGTTCTTGTTTCACCATAGGCGATGTTGTGGAATTTCCACCTGTGACAGAGTCAATGGTCTCCCCTCAAAGACAAGCACACAAAAGCTAAAGAAAATAACTACTTGAACTAGGAGGAAATAGGGATAGAAAAGAGAAAAGAAAGTGCACCTTGTTCTCCCGTCTGATGTCGATCCCCGCTCCAATTCGTTGAAGAGCTCCCGATCTTCTATTGGAACTAGCTTGTAAGATAGATACAAAAACAAGGGCTGCAACGAAAGTAGTTATACAATCTACAACATGTGCATATTATATGTCATATTCAAGGTAAGCATAGAGATTAACATACATTGAAGACAAAATCTGAGGGAAAACAAACTCTTTTATTATCATCGAGTGGAAAAGGTAAGTTACAACCCTATCTAGCCTTTAGGCACCATCTTGAAGCCAACTATCTAGGTTCCTCCATAAATCCTCAAGAATCAACTCAACCAATATAATCTTCCTTCAATGACTCAGATAGAGATAAGGAGACACTCTATAGTCATATAACATGAGAAAGAAGTGTTGGAAAAGGCGTTTCCAGACTAAATGGGATGTTTCTCAGACAATTATAGGGAAGGAAGGCTTGCTAGATGTTGGCAGCATAACTTTGCATAAAACGACTTGACCCCTCCTTAGCCCTCAATGATTGTTTTATATCTTCCCCCGTATGTTTGGGGATTTGGATTTCGTTAAGTATGAGCAAGGGTCGTTGGGAAACGAGTCCAACTGAAAAACCTGCCCGAAAACACATAATTGTTTTATTTTTCACAAATTTTGAGGGCATCTACGGGTTGCAGTGTGGAAAATCGCAGATGTATGTGTGTTGCACTAGGGAAGCCCATGGATATGCTCTTAGGGCATGTTTTTTAAGTGATTTTTGAGAGGTCCTTTGGGGGGAAAGTCTAGCAAGCATTAGGAAAGGGTTAGGCCATGGCACAAAAACATAGGTGTGGAATTTTGTGCTATAAAAGATGCCCCCTGATGTGTTAGGTCAAAAGGGAAAAATGATGGTCTGAATACATTATGAACTCTGAGAGACGAGGATGCATTGAAGAGTCCATGGAAGTTCCCTAACAAATGATCCAAAAATAATAACCGTCAACAAATATCAAGCAAGAGTTTTGTTTCACAAGTTAGGCATACACATGCTCAGGAGTGATATAAACATGGCTGTCAAAGCAAGTACATTGTAAATCCATGGAATATGTAAAATATAGCTAGAGTCCATGGCCACAAACAGTACACAGTGGATCCATGTGATATAAATGAGGTAGCAAGCATGGCCACAAAGAATACACACTAGATCCATGTTAAAGTAGATCATAGCCACGAATAGATACATAGTGGAGATATGTCTCAAAATCAATAACAGAGGATAATTGGGACCAAAGAAACAAACAATTTGATCCTCAGTGAGTACCAGTCTAAGAGCTGGCACCATATGAGTTGGGAAGGAGAACAAAAGATGTGGTGCTCATGCTTCACCCGAAGTCTTCACTACGATCCGTCATGGTACAAGTCTACACTATGTGAATAAATGAGTTGAAGTCGAACATAGTGAGACATCGTTTGGTTACTGGCCATTGAGGTATATCGTTAACAAACACGATACAACCCATCGATAATAATAATGGGAGTCAAGGTACCATGGTACTATCTAACAAGTGTGAATGAATGAGTTGGCGTCGAACACCTCGTAGAAAATATCGAGCAAGGAACATTGATGTATTCCCATTGTCAATAGCAAGAGAACCTGCCACTGATGACTGTAAGCCCCAAGGTACCAAACATAACTCTAGATCCCTCTCCCAAAGCAAGATGTGTCGAATTCAATGGGAGGGAACCCGTTGGAAGGAAGGCATTAAGGCCTCCTCCATCATCTAGCAAGAGGGGTGGCAGAAGGCCAAATATTTGGAAGATATCAGATGAAGAGACCGATACTCGTGATGATGAGACTGACTTGGGAAGGCCGACTTGCAAGGTCAAAGGATCACTGCAAAATGGCTGACATAGGTTGAAAAATTTCCCTTGAACATAAGCACGACACATTATGTGACTTGGGCAGCATGCCTATAAGCTGGGATACATTTGTGATGTAGAAGGCATCAACAAATGCTCCATATAGTTGGAAGAATAACCAACTAGGGGAGAAAAATCTCAAAACGAGAAAAAGTCTCCTAAAGCCATACTAAACCCAAAACGATGAGATATTGACTCAAGATTGTGTTGTGTTCAAGGGCGACAAGACTGTTGCCAATAAAAGAGATATATGTTTTCCCATTCTTTTTTATTTTTATTTTTAATTTTTTTGTCTTTCTCATATTATTAAAGCCCAAAAAAGAGTAAAAGAGTGCTATAGTATAGTGGAGGAAACGAGTGTCCATAGACTAGAGTATAACGTTTGTGTAATTATTCTATTCAATCTGAAAAAGGGGTAAACTTGTGTTGAACAAACATTTGTTCAAGACCATTTAAAGAGTATAAAATGAACAAGGTCACTCAACAATATTTTCGATTTTAAGGAGTTTGAAAAGAACTTAACTATGGACTCAATAATGTTGTTGTGGGAAGCATATAAGGGAGGGAGTCCCATAGGTAATGGAAAGAACAAGAGTGAGTAAGAAGCATGAAGTTCAAACACAAACTCATGGCTAGACTAAATAGGACTCCCAAGCCTTAGAAAACTTGCAACGTGAGCGCCAAAATACAAAGGGATTCTAAACTAGGATGCCCATGGAAGGTAGGCTCTACCACATGAATTACAACACTTCCAAACAACAAAGAAGGTTTTGTGTCAAAACTCAGTGGGGTCGATCCTAAGGCCGAATGAATCAAGAAACAAACAATGAAAAAATGCATGGAGGGGAAAACCTAACCTATATGCCAGTTTTGAAATCATTACCTGTCAAAATGGATCGACATGGATGAAAAGGTAGCAAATAAAAATGTCTCCAAAGTTATGTATATAAGACCAAAAAAACTTAACCAAAAGTTAATAAGTCCAATCTAGAAACCTTTTATAAAATCAAGTATTAAGGGATACAAAACTTGAAAACAAGAAACGCTAAAAACACAATATGTATAGAGGAACGTAGAGCCTTGTGGCTTATGCATAGTAGTGCTCTAGGTAGAGCCCATTGCTAGGCTCAAGCCAAGGGTTTCGTTGGTAACCAACCAATAAAGCTTCCAGTTCAAGAGGAGGTCGAAGATCCATAATCATAGCTTCAAGGATGGACTCATCTGAAGGCAATTCAAAATCCATGAAATCGGGGCTCGAAATCTCACAAATGCTAGGGCTCGAGGTCTTACAAACAACAAGATCGGACTCAAGAGGAAATTCCATATTACTCGGGCCAATAGGGGGAAGAAATGGCTCCCATGGCCCCATCGGATAAAACACTTGATCAATTGGAAAGACCTTGTCTCAAGAAGGTGAACATAACTGTAAAGGATCCTTCTCATGAGCAATTGAACACCGAGGATAAGACACCACATAATTCACTCATGGCAGGGAAGAGTCTACTTGAACACTAGGAATGTACAAAGGGGAAACTTGAGGTAAAGTTGAAACAAGATGGTGATTATCAAATGAAAGATGATCAATAGTGACAATAATTCCATTGTGATGGAAATGCATCACACGAAAGAATGTATACACCACAACATTTATCGCATACACATAATCACGCACTAGAAGAAAATTTAAGTCTAAAGGGCCTATGTAATGTTACCAAGCCAAATTTTTCGCTTGGAACACTAACTGGCCACTAATTTGTTTGTTTGTGTATGTTTGTTTGCAGGTTGGCCTCTTAAGTTTTGGCCTTAGGGTTTATAGTTCAATTATTAAGTTTAGATCTGAAGACAATCAATGAAGATACAAGATAACACAAGATATGGAATCAACAACAAGATCTGACCTTTATTGGTGTAATAAGAAAGAACCTGATACAAGAAGGATGCAGATCTGGAATAACCTCAGATAGCTCCAATAGACAAGAGATGAACTGCTACAAAATGCTCCCAGCAAGAATATGGAAGCCCCCAAGGATGGATATATAATGAAGATCAATACAAGAAGAATCCAGGGTCAAGTCCAAACCCCCCTGGCTACTGGTACGCTCCCTTGGATAGATGTGAAGACCTAGTGTTTTGGCCTAGATGAAGAAGACCTCCAAATAGCACCAAACTCCACCAAAAGATAGATCGAGGAAAATAGAATCCCTCCCTGAAATCTCAAACCCTGATGCCAAGATCTGCTCCTCCAATCTGCTAAATCCTCAATCAAGATTGCACCCTCCTAAAGACTGTCAAGCTCAATATTTTGGCCCTGATGATTGAACCATCCAAATACCCTGAAACTTCGTAGAAAGGTAGATCGGCCCACTGCAAGGCACTAGGTGAAGTCTCAGGAACAGATATGAAGTATAACCCTTCCAAACTGGGCAGATCTGAATCTCAATATCGCCCCCCTTCTCTCCAAATCGACTCAATGCTCCAATAAATCAACTAGGAGGATTAACCCTCTCCAAAAGCACTAGAATGATAGATTAGGGGCCTGTAAAGAAAACCCAAGTGCCCAAATCTCCAAAAGCCTTCTCAAACCTTTGGATCGAACTCCTCTCTAAAGAATGGTGCGCCCCCCTACTAGAAACCCTCAAGGGTACAACCTGTTGCTTTCCTGGATGAGTGATGGAGCCTGTGAATATTGTAGAATGGTGTGGGAGGAGTATTGCATCCTCGAGACCAAGCTTGGAACAAGGTGAGTGGAATATTTCACCACTGAGTTGTTCTCTAGGGTTTGTATTCTCAAAACCCTAAAAACTATGTGCTCAAGAGCCCAATAGCCAAATGCATAATAATCCAAGATGAGTGAGAGTTGCGCCCTAGTATTCCCTTTATACCCCATTCTAATCTTCTGTTGAGTTAAGTTAACCCTTAGGCTTAGCTTCTAACTCAACCTCAAGCGCTTTATTCTGCCAGTGAGTTAATTTTTACTTTTTCAAGTCAACTTTAAATTATAACATTAGGTTTAGCTGAATTTTCCCCAAACTGCATGAGACTATAGTCTAGTGGGGATGACTAGACTATTGAGTCTCTCCAAACCTCTTCATAAAGAGGTGGGGGACATTAAAGTCTCCCCTACTATAAATTTCTTGCCCACAAGCAATTTTGAGCCTGTCTCCTGTAACACTTGTTCACTCTCTCACATGGAATCCTCAATAGGTAGATCCTTCCACTTGACTAAGTATTCCCTGATGCTTCTCCTCTGAAGTTTCTTCTCTCGAACCTCCAGTATTTCCTACGACATTAGTACCAATTGTCCCTCTTCATATAAGGTTGGTAGTACATCTAGTGGCGTGATGTGTTGGCCAATGGCCCTCTTCAAGCATGACACATGGAAGACGTTGTGAATTATGTTGCCCGGTGGAATCTCAAGCTCATAAGCCACGACCCATACCTTTTTGTTGATCATGTAGGGTCCAAAAATATGGGGTTCGATCTTTTATGCTCCGCTTCTTTTGATATAAGCATGCATGTATGGTTGGAGCCTTAAGTAGAATAAGTCACCAACCTCAAATGTGTGCTATACCCTGTTCTTGTCCGCCTAGACCTTCTGCTAATTTAGTGCCCGTTGTAGATGATCCTTCAATTCCTTGACTATGTCTTGGCTCTGCTGTACCAATCCTATACCATCGGAGCTCTACTACCACCAAAGGAAATCTCTACAAAGGAGAGAGGGTCATAACTGTACAAATCCTTGAATGGAGTCATACCAGTGGACATGTGATAGGTGGTGTTGTAACAGTATTCCCCCAGGTGTAGCCACCTAACCCATACCTTCTGTTGCCCTACCACATAATTTATGAGGTATCCTTCCACCCACTTGTCGACTATTTTGGTCTTCCCATCAGTATGAGGGTCGTACCCGGTGCTAGGGATCAAGGATACCAACTAACCTGAATAGATCCTGCCAAAAAGTGCTCATGAATCGGCTATCCCTGTCACTAACAATGGTCTTGGGAAATCCATGCAGCCTGAAGACCTCCTTGAAGAAAAAATCTGCAACCTATGTTGCACTAAAGTCTGTGGCAATGGAGAAGAAGTGTGAAAACTTAGTTAACCTGTCCACCACCATGAAAATACAGTCTTTCCCCCGAGCCCTCGACAATCCTGTGATGAAGTCCATGGAGATACTTTCCTATTTGCGCTCTGTAATGGGTAAAGTTTGTAACAGTCCCACGGGATGGGTATGCTCATCCTTGTTCTCCTAGAAAGTAGTGCACTCTTTGATGTGTCTTACTACATCTTCTTTGAGACCCCTCCATGAGAATTGTTCTCTCACCTGTCTATATGCTCTGGAAATGCCTTGGTGCCCTGCCACCGATGAGTCATGACATGCCTGTAGTATCTTGGCTTTGAAGGCTGACTCGGAGACCAAGAAAATTCGTCCCTTGTAGTAGTTGATGTTATCTACGACTCTGAAGTTGTCATCATGTATTTTCCCATCCTTCAACTGACAAGAAAAGTGGTTCTTGGAGTATTCTACCAAGAGGTGGGCCTTCCAGTCAACCGAGATATCGGTCATGGCATAAATTGATGGCCTCCTGGATAATTTATCTGCCACTATGTTGTTCTTCCCTTTGAAAAATTCAATATCAAATTCATAAGCTTGTATCTTGCTGACCCACTTCTGCTGCCTCTCATTTAAGTCCTTTTGTTCCAAGAAGTACTTAAGGTTGTTGTGATCTGGTTTCACCACGAATCTTGCACCTACCAAGTATTGCCTGAATTTGGCCAAGGCGTGCATGATAGCTAGCATCTCTTTATCATAGATGGTGTAAATAAGCTCAGGGCCCCTCAATTTCTGGCTCTCATAGGAAAGGGGATGCCTATCTTGCATCAGTATGGCTCTAATTCCCTCTTCGGAGGCATCACTCTCCAGTGTGAAGGGTTGGCCGAAATCTGGCAAGGCTAATACTGGGCATGTGCTCATTACTTTTTTCATCTTATCAAATGTAGATTATGCTTCTTCACTCCACCTGAAATCTCCTTTCTTAGTAAAATCAGTCAAGGGTGCACAAAGTTGGGAGAACCCCTTGACAAATATCCTATAATAACTGCAAATACCGAGAAATCCCCTCAACTTTGTAAGAGTCTTAGGTGTAGGCCAGTCAACTATCGCTTGGATCTTTTATTGGTGTACATGTACCCCTTTAACTCCAATGATGTGCCCCAAGTAGAGAACTTATGTCATCCCAAATTCACATTTGGACTCCTTGGCATACAAGGATTGGTCCTCCATGATTTCTAAAATCTATTCCACATGTTGAAGATGCTCCTCCCAAGTCTTTCTATAGATCAACAAGTCATCAAAAAACACAAGAAAATGTTTACTCAACTGCTTGTTGAAGATGTGATTCATGCATGACTGAAATGTGGCTGGCACATTGTTCAGTCCAAATGGCATCACTAGGAATTAATAGTGGCCATATTGACACCTAAAGGCAATTTTGGGGATGTCCTCCTCCCTCATTTTGATCTGATGATAACCAGAGCGCAAGTCAATCTTTGTGAAGAAAACAACCCCATGAAGCTCGTCCAATAGCTCATCAATCCTTGGAATGGGATACCTATTTTTAATAGTCTTCTTGTTTAGTGCCTTGAAATCAATGCACATGCGCATGGTTCCATCCTTCTTCTTGACTAGTACCATTGAAGATACAAAAGGACTGGAACTAGGTCTAATGTGACCCATATATAATAGTTCCTTGATGGCCTTTTCTATCTCATCTTTATACTTCTTTGGGTGCATGTAGGGAGTGGTAATGACTCACTTTGCCCCCTCTTCTAGCTCTATGATGTGCTCAAATCCCCTATCTGGTGGCACTACTAGTGGAATGGGTCCAAACACCTTACTGTGTTTTTCAATGATCCTTTGAATCTCTGGGGCGTAGTGAACCTTCCCCTTCTTGTCCACACGTGCCGAAATCTTGCACTCATCAGAATATACAATCTCCTCTCTTCTGAAAATGGCCTCCATACGCTTTGTTGTAACTACTCTGGCTGTGTTTCCTGACATGCCTATGAGAACTACCTTTCTCCCACTCTCCTCTGTGAAAGACATTTCCATAGTCTTGTAGTTG
>SNQJ01S0016776.1:13799-49173 GCA_010110895.2 Picea sitchensis
GAACTCAAAATTAGAGAAATAATTGAATAAGTTCCATAACATGTTTTGAAGAGTGAATAGTTGAATAAGTTCCATAGCAGGTTTTGAATGTTGGGGTACATGACCAACTACATACTCAGTGACATACTCTTTTTTCCATTTTTCCACTTTCTGAGGAGGAATTCTATTTATATCATGTCTATTGATATCCCTAGCTATACCTAGCCTGACCACCATACCTATCTTCACTTCCTTACCTAGCCTGACTATTTTGATCATGTCTATTTTTGGAATTTTCTATTTTTAGTAGGTGACCAAACCTTAGCATTCTATTTTTGGTATTGATTATTTATAGTAGGTCTATTTTTAGCCCATGGCTACCTATATGTAATACCATGGGTTTCCAAAACCATGGGCTCATAAACTACCATTAGGTAAATTCCTATTTTCTAGGAGGAAGAGCGCTTCATTCCTTGATTTAGGAGATAGTTCTTATTTCATGGCTAGAGATAACATTTGAGTGAGAATATTTTTCTCCTATATAAGTGTGCATTACCCATATTATTCTCGGAGTTAACTTATGTCACTTATTTACCTATTTTTAGTGACTCTCAATATTTATGAAATTCTCTCTCGGTTAGGAATTTAGTTGCATATTTGGACTCTAGTCTTGTTCTAGGAGAGTTTTTCTAATGTGGAATGCATGTTGACTTCATGTAGAGTTCTCACTTGAGTTCAGACCTTATTTTTGACCTTTCCTTATTATTAACAACTTTTGACTTTAGTTAACTATTGCTAGTGGAAGTGGTTGTTTTTTTTACTTGAGCATGTACATGGAAACCCCAACATAATGTGCATTACTCATCTTGTAGAGAGTTATGTATAATGTACTCATGATCAAGGATTAATACAATGTGATTCAAGTTGGTTTCTTAGTCTCTTATGTGTGAAGATTGATTCTATATTTATCTCTCCTCTTTTTCTTTTGCAATTAACTAATGTAGTATTTCCTACTCACAATTAGATGTTGGAGTGTGGTTTAATCATATGTGGTATCAGATATATTATCATGAGTGAATATTCAATTTTGTTTCTTATAGATCATATTGGAATTCCCACAGAGAACTATGGATCAACCATCTTCTTCAGTGATCTTGAAACCCTTCAACTACTTTGAGTGCAAGCCCGAGATAGAGATTCTACTTCGGAGCAAGGGTTTGTATAGGGTCACCATAGGGACTGAGGTCAATCCTACTTCAACCATAGATAAATAAAAATAATTCAATATAATGTATGAATCCTATGAGATATTGTGCTTGATCATCTCTCTAGATATTCTGTTCCATTTGATACTTGCAAGACTCCTAATGATGTTTGGACAAATTTGAAGGATTTGATAGAAAAGAAAGACAACCTAAGAGGTCATCAACTAGAGAATTATATACATGCATTGAATCGAAGTGATTTCGAGATCCTACAAGACTACTATAAGTTTACAATTTTTCTTCCACATGTTAGGTCTTGTGGAATTGAAAAGAAAGATGAACAATTAATCTTTTCAATTCTAACCAAACTAGGACCAGAGTATTTTATCTACACTTGTTCTTTTCATACTACTAGGTTAGCTACGATGTCTACATGGAATATTTCATCCCTGGATGAGTTCATGGAGTCACATATCCATGAGAATACAAAGATCATCTAGTTATGGGAACTCAAGTGTTCAAATCCCCATGCACTTACATCTCAAGGAATTTCAAAGAAGAATAAGTAGAAGAACAAGGGTAAGAAGGACCAAGAGAAAAAGAAGGAAGGTAACAAAATTCCATAGATGATAGTTTGAATTCCAAGGCATCAAAGAGAAATAAGGAAAATAACAAGTGTTCCTACTGTAACCGGGGGTTCCATCCTGAGATTTATTGCATGAAAAATACCATAGATATCATGGCACAATCACTTGAGAAACATCACCTTGAGGATTGTATTTCAGAAAATGCAAGGAAGAAGCCATTGGACAAGCCATCATCAGAAAGAGGTAGTGGTCATGCATTACTTGATATTTAATCTTTTATTAATGCTTGGGTTCTTTATTCAAGGGCTACCCATCACATGGCTTCATCGAATAGACTTTTCTAATTCTTGGAGATTTTTTCTCAATCACCAATCATTCATGGGGGATAATTGTTCTACTGAGGTGTGAAATAGGGGTAGTGTTAATCTAGAACATGGATGCTATCAGGATGTACTTCATGTTCTAAAGATTTCAGTGAATCTCCTCTCCATCTATCAAATCAATCATTAAGGTTCAGGGAAGAAGGTGGATTTCACTCTAGATTCAGTTATTATTTTCAACTTGTCAGATGGTTCAAAAATTGTTGTTGGTGAGGTTAATCACAATTATAGATTGTACACCTTCTCTCACTTACTCATAAATATGATTACACATCTCTTATAACACCTGATAATGGAGAGTATATGTTATTAGATACTACTTCAGATACACTATTCATTTAGAAGAGTGTTAATTTTGGATAGGGTCCTGACTCCTTCATAGGTACTTCAAAGTAGTCCACACCTCCATCTCCAACGCCACTAGTTGCAAAACTTCACGAGACTTCCTCCAGTCAATTTTTTTTATCATATCTCTAAATCTGGTATTTCTAATATTTCTTATCAACAAAAAGAAGTTGCAGGTATAGAGAGTCTAACATGATGGGCACAACAAACTCTTCAGGTAGCAGGTGATCTCATGGGTGACCATGTCGATCCATGAAGAACCAGATCTCAGTTTATAGAGCCTCCACAATATCTTACTACCACAGAGCCTTTGATGCCTATTTATTTTTATATGGTACTTGGATCAGACCCTCATTATTATGCATAGGCTGAAGGTAACCCCCATTGGGTGGAAACTATGAAAGAGGGGTACAATTCTCTGATGGAGAAAAACACATGGGAGTTGGTTCTTCTACCTTACAACATGAAACTTGTTAGATGTAAGTGTATTTTCAAGAAAAAGAGGGATGTTGATGGATACATTACAAAGTATAAGGCTTGGTTAGTAGCTAAAGTTTTCTCACAAGTATCAGGCATTGACTATGAGGATACTTTTGCACTAGATGCTAAGATTGATTCCATTTGATTAGCTCTAGCTATTGCAGTAGCTAGAAAGTGGGAGGTACACCATATGGATGTGAATAATGAATTCTTACATGGAGATCTTAAATATGATATATATATTGAGCAGGAAAAGGTATATGTTTAGGATCCATCATTATTTTTAAAGTTGAGGAAGTCATTGTACAGGCTCAAGTAAGCACGTCGGACATGGTATGCTAAAATAGACTCTTCTCTTCTCTATAGAGGTTTTCCTAGATTTATATTAGATCCTAATGTGTATATGATGAAGAACACATATTCCCTTCTACTTATAGTTCTATATGCAGATGATTTAATCATCATAGGGAGATCAACCTCCTCCATTGCTACAACGAAGACCACTTTGCATGAGAGGTTTTATATGACATATATGGGACTATTACATTACTTCCTTGGTATTGAAATTAGCTAGAATGATTGAGGAATCAATATGTCTTAGTCCAAGTATTCCCAAGATCTACTTGATAGGTTTCAAATGACATATTGCAATCCATCTCCAACATCCTTTCAATTAGAGGTTAGACTAGAGGATGTCGATGCATCACCTTTGGTTGACTGTACTATATATTGATAATTGGTGGGGAGTATTAGATACCTTACACACTCTATTAGCACTCAAAAATTTCTTTGGGATGTATCAAAGAAAACCCCAAGGTAACTGTTTCAACCAAATTTAGATTGTATTCTAGCCTATACAACTAGAGAGGGCTCTCTCATATGTCTAATGACTAGTAATAACTCAGAGGATTCATCAGTAAATGCACAAAGGTTAGATTCTGCGATAGGATGGGTTTGATTTTTTTTTAAAAGGGTTGGTAGGACAAACAAGGAAAATGTACCATTGGGAAATGGAGCCAAGTTCTGGAATTAAAATATTGAGCTAATGAATGGTGGTGTACTCAAAGAGAACAAAGGAAAAGTGAGTGTTATTATTCAATAACACGCAATATTTTGGGTGGCAACAGAAAAGAGAAAGGGGCAACCCATCACACTGAGAGAATCTAGAAAAGGATGAGTTCTGAATGTAACTTTAAGATGAAATACAAAAAGATATATTACTATGAGCATAGCATCAACAATGGATGAATTTTGAACCCACAATCTTTAAACACATAACAAGTATTTACTGTATGAATGGAGCATCGAAGATGGATGAATTCCAAACATTTACTCTTAGCTAAATACTAGAAAGAACAAAAAATTATGGAGATGATCATTACAAATAAAAGATATACTTAAAACAAAACCGTAATGAATCTCTGCTTCATGAAAGCACGACACTTCTGCATTTAGCTGATAAATATATTCAAGAAAAAGATACACAGTCCAATCCACCAAGGGTCCAAACCTTATCTACTCTTGTACCATGAAATATATAGCACTATAGGTCCTTTCCAGCTCAGCATTTTTAACTCCAACCCCTTTCCCAAAATAGAAATAGTTACAAACATAAAATGACATGTTTTAACTAATTTCCTGCTTTTCAGGAGGCAAAATTATGAAAAATAGGCTTCAAAACTCGACTTTTAATTATTAAACTATAATTTTTGTGTAACATATGAGAATGTTTTTTGTAGGTAAGCTCGTACTAAATAAAAAACTCTCTTGGTTTCTTGAAATTCATCTCCATATGGCCAAAATATATGTCGCAAAAACATGTCTCAAACAAGAAATCATGAAAACTGAAAAATAGGGCTCAAATATTCCTTCGAATCTACCAAAATGTGAAACATTTTTCAAATATGAGAGAGGTTTTTATTATTTGGTTTGTCTTCGACAAAAAACTCTCGAGTATTTTCAAAATTTTTCTCTAGTTGGTCATAAAGTGATCTTGAAGTTGACCACTAAACCAATCATTTGCGCAACGTGCCCTGTACCCTGTGCATAGGAAAATCCTCTGCGTGACAACATACTCTACATGAAAACATCCTCCACATGATAAAAACCTCTTTGCAACCACATCCTCTACATGGAAGCATCCGTTGTGCGACAAAATCCTCTGCGCGATAACATCCTCTACGCGACAACACCCTCTGCGTGACGAAATCCTTTGCACGAGAAAATCCTCTGTGCAACAAAATCCTCTACGCAACGCACATCAAATGAAAGCAACAAAATACTTTGCGCAATGAACTTGCACAACGAGTATGCTTCTGAAGTTTGTAATGATACCAATGACATGGAGTGTCATGATTGTTCCTTCTCTAACCTCATGAAGGGTGATGATGAACCATAATACCTTTTGACATGATATTCACCCTAACCTCTGACTCATCTAGGAATGCCTTGATTTTCCCAAGATCATGTCATGAATTTGAAAATTTTGGACAAACCTCTAACTCTAGCTATGAAAATCATGGTGTTAACAGTTGGATCCAATGGGGATGCTATCCTCCCAGTGAGGTATCATAGAACTTGTAGACCCCGTGCCTATCCATTGGGATGTTCCCAGGCCATATACCGTGATTTGCAACTTGAAGTAACCCAAACCGAAAATACAAACTGAAAATTGATGAAAGAAATGCTCGCCACACTGAGCTTATTCACACCTACCTACCCTAACCGCTAAAAAACTGCCAATCATGTGAAATCAAAATTCCAATGAGACCATGCAAGCACTTTATCCATGGGTTGAATTCCTTATGTATCTTTGATCAGTATTGAAAGGGAAAACCCTCTCAATGGAAACTGATCAAATTCAATATTGACCAAATTTAAAAACTTAGGTCCATTCGTTGTTTCCAAACATGTTGCAAAAGGATCTTGAAAAGAAAGAAAATTGATTTCAGGAGATTGCACAAGACTGCCATCTTGTATCCGCCGTCCAACTACATTTCTTCTTCCATAAATCTCAGACTGATAGTTTTCATGAAAGGGACGAATATTTGTATTAAATTGCTGCAATGAAACCCATAATGGCAAGAAGGACATGGCTGATTTGGAAAACACCTCATCATCATCTACATTTTCAGATTAATCTTCGACCAGTAGGTGCAATTTAGAACGGATAAAACCTTCTATATAACAAGCAACAGGGTCATCAAACGCATGAGAAGATTGCTGCAATTTCTTGTCAATTTGTTCCCGTGAATCAGTTTGATTTTGCATTAGCAAATATTCCTCTGCTTCAATGATGATATTAAAATTTTCGTTCAAAAATTTAAATTAAGAAAAGCATAAAGGTAAAAAATTTCCTTCAGCTGATTCGATACTTTTTTCATGTTCTTCTTTGTAACTATAATATGTAGGATGATTTCTCTCATTACACTGCTGAAAATGAACATTTTCTGATAGAGAACATGCAACTGGATTTTCTATAAAGTCAACACCATAATCATCATCATATTCATCATATATAGGCAAATAAACAACATCTACAATGCCGTCTAACATGAAAAATCTTGGGACATCAACCTGCCCTTCAACAAGCTGATTTGCAAATTCATTTTCTTGACTGTCTACAAATGAATACATAAAAAATCATCCCCATGCTTATCATGAGATGGATCAGAAGCTAAATTAGCACCTTATTTTTCAATAAGTGGAATATAATCCTTTGCAAAATCATCAACATTTAAAACTTCAAGAGGACATATGATATTATTAACCCTCCGCTCAAGATTCAAATCAACTGTTTTTTGTTCATATTCATTGTCATGTTCTTTAGCATCCAAATCCTTATTTAAAATATGTTTACATTCTTGAATATTGTGTTGAATCTCCTTATCATCATTAAACATTTTCTATAAGGACTTAGATCTTCTTTCCATCAACAGGAAAGACAAATCTGGATGAAAGGTTGTTGCATAATGGAGCATGGCAACAACTTCAGTGGGTTGATTTTCTTTGGGCAAGTTGTAATAAATACTAGAAAACCTCCTACTGAATGTATAAATAATTTCACTGCTCTTCCTTTTCATGGCATAGAACTTTGTAATATGTAGATCCAAATATTTCCTCTTGCCCAAAAATTTCAAAAAGACATTCTTCAATTCCTCCCATGAGCTAATTGTCTCTGGATGCAAGTGTTTAAACCAATCTTTGGTATCCCCTTTAAAGGATCAAGAGAAGGCCCTCATACAAACATCGTCATGATCAATCTTAAACAAATATACAAAATGTTCAAAATATTGGATGTGCTTTTCAGTTGTGATGGTATTAGGTTTTCCATCAAACACATGTAGGTACTTATAGTGCTTTGGAGGAAAATTATGAAGGATGTGAGGTAATTTTAAAGGTTTGTATCTCTGCTGAATCTTGGAAGGTGTTCGATCAAGTACATGAGGTGAGACATCAACCTTGACTTCATGAGGCTCATCAACTTGGCTATGATCATTAGATGGCTCAGATGGAAGATTTTGATCAAAATCAGTGATACAATGAGGAGATATATGTACAACTTTAAGAGGAGGATATACAAGTGAAATATTCTCATGATCATCATTTGAATGCAGAAGGTAAAGAAAAATTTGCTTAGCATGTTCAGGAAAGGACAAAAGGTAATGAATAACAAAAAATATTATGTCTTGGAAAAAACTCAACTTCAGGTACTTGTTTTCTCCCATAATATCCTTTCATACCTCTGTCATTGAATATCGTTTTCCAGTGGAGTCTTTGAATCACATTTGAAGATTGATTGGAGTCATGAGGTGAATGGTACAACCATCTTGTGTTTGACCTCTGTTCACCATCAAAATTCAAATATGATATTTGTCGTTTCTCCCAGGGAAAATGCAACTTTCACTCCACGACAACAATGCCAAAATGTTAGCACTCAGATTTTTCTTTGGGATGTATCAAAGAAAACCCCAAGGTAACTATTTGAACCAAATTTAGATTGTATTCTAACCTATACAACCAGAGAGGGCTCTCTCATCTGTCTAATGACTGGTAATAACTCAAAGGATTCATCAGTAAATTCACAAAGGTCAGATTCTTCGATATGATGTGTGTGTTTTTTTTTAAAGGGTTGGTAGGACAAACAAGGAAAAGGTACCAATGGGAAATGGAGTCAAGTTATGAAATTAAAATATTGAGCTAATGACTGGTGGTGTACTCACAGAGAACAAAGGAAAAGTAAGTGTTTTCTTCAACAACAAGCAATATTTTGGGTGGCAGCAGAAAAGAGAAAGAGGCAGCCCATCACACTTAGAGCATAAAGAAAAGGATGATTTATCAATATAACTTTAGATGAAATACAAAAAGATAGATTACTATGAGCAGAGCATCAAGCATGGATGAATTATGAACCCACAATATTTAAACACATAACAAGTATTTACCATATGAATGGAGCATCGAAGATGGATGAATTACAAACATTTACTCTAAGATAAATAATAGAAAGAAAAGAAAATTATGGAGATGAGAATTACAAAGAAAATACATACTTAAAACAACACCGTAATGAATCTCTGCTTCATGAAAGCACAATACTTCTACATTTAGCTCATAAAGATATCCAGGAAAAAGATGCATAGTCCAATCCCCCAAGGGTCCAACCCTTATATACTCTTGTACCATGAAATATATTTCACTATATGTCCTTTCCATATCACCATTTCTAACTCCAACCCCTTTCCCAAAATAGAAACAATTACAAACAAAAAATGACACGTTTTCACTGATTTCCTGCTTTTCAAGAGGCAAAATTCTGAAAAAGAGGATTCAAAATGCCACTTTTAATTATCAAAATGTTATGTCTGTGTAACATATGAGAATGGTTTTTTTATATAAGTGAGTTATAAATAAAAACCTATCTTGGTTTCTTAAAATTCATCTCCAGTTGGTCGAAATACGTGTCACAAAAACATGTCTCAAACAAGAAATCATGAAAAATGAAAAATAAGGCTCAAATATTCCTTTGAATCTACAAAAATATAATTTTTTTTTCAAATATGAGAGAGATTTTTATTATTTGGTTTGTCATAGACAAGCAACTCTCGGGGATTTTCAAAATTCCTCTCCATTTGGTCAGAAAGCGATCTTGAAGTTGACCACTAAACCAATCATTTGCGCAACATGCCCTGTAGCCTGTGTGCAGGAAAATCCTCTGCTTGACAACATTCTTTGCGTGACAACATCTTCCGCACAACAAAATCATCTGCGCGACCACATCCTTTGTGTTACAACATCCTCTGCGCGACAAAATCCTCTACATGACAACATCCTTTGGGTGACAACACCCTCTATGCGACAAAATCCTCTGCGCGAAAAAACCCTCTATGCAACGCACAACAAATGAAAGAAGAAAAAACCTTTGCATAGTGAAATTTCTCAATGAGTATGATTTTGAAGTTTTCAATGATACCAATGACATGGAGTGTCATGATTGTTCCTTATCTAACCTCAAGAAAGGTGATGATGAACCATAATACCTTTTGACATGATATTCACCCTAACCGATGACTCATCTAGGAATGCCTTGATTTTCCCAAGATCATGTCATGACTTTGAAAACTTTGGAAAAAACTCTAACTCTAGCTATGAAAATCATGGTTCTAAGACACTCTTGATTGGACATCTCTTATGCATTTGGATCATTTTCTAGGTACATGTAGGATCCACATGAGATTCACTGGAAGGAAACAAGGAGGATTCTTAGATATTTCAAGGGGACTAGCAACTTTGGTATACAACATGTAACAAGATCTTCCTTAGATCTTGTTGGTTACACAGACTTAGATTGGGCAGGTGATAGCACTGATCGCAATTCCACTTCATGATATGTCCTATACCTTGGATCGAGACCTATCTGGTTGTCAAGTAAGAAGAAATCAACATTTTCTTTATCATCAATAGAGGCAGAGTACATGGGTGTAGTGAATATTACTACTTAGGATATTTTGTTGCAACAATTTCTTATAGAGTTTGGAGTTCATTTTAATCATCCAACAATTATATGGTGTGATAATTAGAGTAGTATCAAGCTGTGTAGAGACCCATTTCAGAGGCAATAGACCAAACACATTGAGGTTCATATGCACTTTATTCAAGGATAGATTCATGATGGAGTCATTGATATGCAATTTTGTCCATCTTCACACCAAGTTGCAGGCATATTCACCAAGCCTTTCACCGAACATAAGTTTTTCTCATTGTGGGACATACCAGGGGTGAGGGATACATCCGCTTAGCAGTGGTACATGTTAGCATTCCTTTATTGTTAGCAACATATTTTGAGGGGGGTTTTGTTCCCACTGGGTTTTCCCTCTTTACCTCATTTTTGTTTTCCAGTTGTTATGCATCTATACTTGTACATGAGTACATAACATTGATTCTTATTGTTGGGACTCATCATTATGTACACCCCGATTGTGTTTCAAAGGGGGGGGGGGACATGTTGGGGTACATGTGCAACTACATACTCAGTGACATACTCGTTTTTCCATTTTTCCAATTTCTTAGCAGGAATGATATTTATAGCCCTGCCTAGACCTAGCTTGACCACCATACCTAGCCCAACTTCCTTACCTAGCCTGACTATTCTTGATCATTTCTATTTCTGGCATTTTCTGTTTTTAGTAGGTGACTAAACCCTAACATTCTATTTTTGGTATTGTCTATTTATAACAAGTTTGTTTTTATCCTGTGGCTACCTATATGTAATACGATGGGTTTCCAAAACCATGGGCTCATAAACTACCATTAGGTAAATTCTTATTTTCTAGGAGGAAGATCACTTCATTCCTTGATTTTATGAGATAATTCCTATTTCATGTCTAGATATAATACTTGAGTGAGAACATTATTCTCCTAGATAAGTGTGCATTAGCCATATTATTATTAGAGTTAACCTATGCCACTTATTTACCTATTTTTAGTGACATTCCATATTTATGAAATTCTCTCTCAGTTAGGACTTTAGTTCCGTATTTGGACTCTAGTCTTATTCTAGGAGAGTTTTTCTATTGTATAATTCATGTTGACCTCATGTAGAGTTCTCACCTTATTTTTGACCTTTCCTTATTATTAGAAACTTTTGACTTTAGTTAACTATTTCTAGTGGGAGTGGCTGCTTTTTTTTATGGAAAACCCAACCTAGTGTGCATTACTCCTCTTGTGGAGAGTTCTATATATTGTATTCATGATCAAGGATTAATACAATATGATTCGTATTGGTTTTTTATTCTCTTGTGTGAAGATTGTTTATATTTTTCTCTCTGTTGTCTTTCTTTTGTAATTAACTAGTATAGTACTTCCTACTCACAATTATATCTTGGAGTGTGGTTTAATCCTACATTAAATAATGACCCGCATGAATGTAATTAGAGTTAAGTATTATTAGGTACAATTTTATTATCAGTATAAGAAGCCACCATCCTATAAAAAAACCTATGGCTGCAACATAGTGCATGTTATCTTGGATGGCTACCAAACTTTAGAAAACCATTTAGCCTCAAAGGAGTATATGAAACATAATGCATGTTATCAACTTAGATGGATACCAATCTATAGAAAACCATTCATCCTCATAGGAGTATAGGCATCCTGACTAAGAACAAACTCTTCCTTTGGAGAAGGCTTGAAAACAGAAAGGTACATGACATACAAAGAAACAAGTTGTGTTAAAGAAAAACTAGACATGATGTATGTGTTGGGAAAGGAGTGGAACCTATAATGAATCGTAAATAAAATATTGCAGATAATCAAAGAGGGAATAAAAATTTCGAAGACAAAAGGTGGTGTTTAAAGACACTGATACAACACTTAAGCAAAGTGCACAGTGATCAGAACATCACAATGCATATTGAATCTTGATATCTCCATATGATATCAAATTTATCTCTTGATGATAATGACCCAAGGGGTATGCTATTTATAGCCTCAATATATAACCAACTTCCATGAAATTGGGAAGATATTTTCCATATATAACCGTCAGTTGTTAGAGTTGACTCTATTAAATTTGAGTTGTCGAGTTGACTTGACAAGGATGATCGACCCGACCATCCATGCACCCAAATCATAGTCAATTTCTAGGATGGTCCATCCACCACCCTACTATATTTGATTTTTAGTCAACTGTCTGACCGATAGGCATGTAAACTACTCGATCGAATGATGTGGAGATATGATTGATCACCTAGCTAGTTATATCCAGATGTAGGTCGATCGTCTGACCAACTGAATCTAGGAGATGTGTGATGAACCATCAATTCTTGATGTTCCAACACCCCCCATCAACACATGTCTTTGGATATTCAGGAGGTGAAATTATGTCATCATGAACCCCCCCCCATAATTGTAGCTTTTGGAATCGCAAGCATCATACAAAGTTTGATAAATATAGCTTCAACTAAAAGTTTGGTGAAGATATCAACAACCTGATCTTCTGTTCTGCAATATTCAAGAGAGAAAACATTCTCATGAACCAACTGTCTCAAATAGTGAGCATGGACCTCAACATGATTCATCTTACTGAGTGAAATAGGATTGTCAACAACCTATATGGAACTTTGATTATCATATTAGATTGAAGTCAAGGTCTAAACAAGAAGGCCAAGTTCACCCACAAGTTGGTGGATCAAGACTGCTTCAATACCTGCTTGAGTGGCGCCATGATATTTTCATTATGTAGTCGATAAGGAGACTACCTTCTGTTTATTACATGACCAAACCTATAGTCCAATGATAAAGTGAAACACATAGCCATAAGTGGGCTTCCAATACTCACTATCACCAACCTAGTTGGAGTCAGTGAATTCGACCAACGAATATGAACTTTGACAATACTTGATACCAAAATGAGTGGTACCCTTGAGATAGCGGAAAATTCGTTTGACTTGTTTATAGTGGATTTATTTAGGTTCCTGCATAAACCGATAAACCACACTAACAACAAAGGAAATATTAGGTTGACTATGAGTAAGATAGATAAGATTTTCAACCAATTGTTGATAAAGTGTAGCATCAACTATGGGTGTTTGAAAAATTTGGTGAGATTTACTCCATATTGAAAAGGAGTAGCACATGGATTACAATATTCCATCGTAAAATGTGTCTAAAGATCCATCACATATTTAGATTGATAAATGAAAAATTCATCACATAGTGGTAATACTTGAAGACCCAAAAAACAATGTAGAGTACCAAGATCTATCATGTCAAAGGAGTCAACAAACTGTTTCTTCAATATAAGGGTGATATCATTATTATTTCTAGATCATATACATATACAACAACAATCAAAGTGTCTCCATTGGTATGGAGTACATACAAGATGTGATTATATTCACAACATTTGAAACCAAGTCAAAGAAATAAGCTGCCAATCTTAGCATACCATGCTCGGGGAGCCCGATTCAAACAAAATAGCAACTTCTTGACTCAACAAACCATGTTAGAATATGTCACAAAACTAGGTGTTCGTTTCATGAAAATTTCTTCAGATAGGTCTCCATGAAGAAAATCACTCTTCACATCCATCTAATGGATTTGCCATAAAAAACAAGAAGCAAGGGAAATGATCAATTGAACATAGTTCATCTTTGCAACAGGAGAAAATAACTCAACATAATCGATGCCTTATTTTTTAGAAAATCCCTTCGCAACTAGACATGCTTTATGTTTCTCAACAACACCTTCAGAGGTAAATTTGGTCCTGTAAACCCATCGACACTTTAAAATTTCCTTTCCTTGCGGTTGAGAAACTAAGTCCCAAGTGTGATTCTTTGACAAATAATCATTTTTTGTCTTAATATCCTGTTCCATTCAGGTTGTCCTTGAGCATATAAGTAGGAACTCGGGTCATAAGTTTCAAGTACATGAGTCATCAAGGAAAAATTGGCATGTTCATTTTGACTTTGAGTTTGTCGTCTCGAGGAAATGTCATCGACATCAGCTCCAACAACTTCAATTGTCTTGGCATCCCATATGAGTAGAAAATAAATAGGTGAATTGTGGTTCATTATAGTAGGTTGATCAAAAGTGTGAGATTTTTTAGTTGACATAGGTGGCAGACCAGTTGAAACAAAGATCAATGAACTAGTGTATGCAGAGGTCGATAGTCGAGTCAAAACATGAATAGAGCTCAGCTGTCCATTCAAATGATTGAAAAAAGGAATAGAAGAACCAATGTTGGAGACAACTTCAAAACGATCATCCTGTAACAATCTAGATGATGCATTAAAAAACTGAATGCCATAAGAATTCTCATAAAAGCATACATTTTTTCTGATAATGATTTGTTGTTTTATAGGATCAAACAATCGATGGGCTTTTGAATCTTCAGAATATACCATCATGATGCAATCATGACTCTTTAAATCCAACTTATTTATGAAATCATCGGGAATATGATCCTAGGAAATACATCCAAACACACAGAGGTGGCCTACTGAAGGCTTCTTTCCTCACCGTTGTTCGAATGGAGTCATGGAAGTAATAATTCAAGTTGAGATGCAATTGAGTAGATAGTTTTCACAATACACCGCTTCAGCCCAGAAGCAAGGAGGAATATCTTTATCTTGCAAAAGGCATCTAGATATTTTGACTAAAGTTCAATTCTTGCATTCTAAAATTCCATTCTATTGAGGTGTGTGAGGAACTGATCACTGCCAATCAATACTAGACCAAACTAAGTATTCTTCAAAAGGTAAATTTACATACTCACCACCATTGTTTTTGTTGGAGATACTTCACACACACCTAGGATTTATTTTTCCTAAGGTTTTCCCTATGTTTATTAGTCATTATTCAATCTCATTTAGTCTAGGGAGAATATTCCTCTAGGATAATATTCTCTTCAGTTCACACTTCAGTTCGATCAATTGAGTGGAGTCTAGATGCCACATTGGGATCATCACCATGCATAATTGGGATCATCGCTAGCTAATACACATTGTCCTTGGGATTATCACCAGACTAGCGCATTACTCATGATTCCTTGATCTCCTCCTCACTTCACTCTGTTTCAACCAGTTAACTAAATATTGAGAGACTAGTTAACTCAGACTAGGTGGCAGTTAACTCACGTAACTGCCTGAGAGACTAGACTAGGTGGCAGTTTACTCTCGTAACTTCTAGTGTGTGTCCAGATCACTCTAGACCACCATTATGGTGCATTGGCTTCTCCTCTAGTGCACATTAGTTGATTTATACAGAGTACATCATGTGTAAATTATCATTCATTCATTTGGTTAATGGGAATTCTTCCATTCTTTCTCTCCTGCTTCTCTTTTCTCATATTTTTTTCTGCAAATTGTGTATGTCATTTTCTAGCTAGATCTATTCTGTGCAGGTTTAACACATTTACAGTTTGATCTTAGGAACTTGATGGGTTGGCCACATTGCTTTTCAGTAAAGGCTCTAAACTCCTTGAACTTTTCAAAGACAAGGTTCTTATTCTTCAAAAAATAGACCCATGTGAAACAAGAGACATCATCAATGAAATTCAAAATATACCTTGCACCTACCAGTGAAGGTAGATTGATGCAACAAACATCACTATGAACCAAATCTAGTAGGTTCTGTGCTGGCGATGCTTTTTCAAAGTCGAAAGTTTCATGATGATGTTTTCGAAGATCACAACCTTTACAGGATCCTTCAGGGGGAAACCCTTTGGGTAGACCAACAACCATGATCTGAGTTGCCAACGCCTACATACTTTGGAAATTTAGGAGTTTGAGTCATTCATGCCAAGTTCAACTTCACTCATCAGTGTGAGAAACACAAGTAGTCGGTTCACTATCAAGTCGATTTGTGTCACAAAATTTATACAAATCATCCTTCGGGTTTAGAATCCCTCCAACGGAAATCAACTTACCTTTCTTCAAATCATTAACATAGAATCATTCTTGCAAAAATTTCACAATATTACATGTCTATGTTAACTGAGAAGCTTAAAACAGATTGGAAATAAGGTTTGGAACATGATAAGCATCGAAAATTATCCCATGTTTATAGGTAACATCACCCTGGACAACAATATCCATAGGAAAATCACCAACAACATATATCTTCATCTCCTTAGATTCAACAAAGGACATGAGCAAGGAGGCATCCTTAGCCATTTGATGAGTGCACCCAAAGTCGAATACTCATTCATCTTGCATGGAATGAGATAATAGGGCATGAGAAGTTCATATTGGAAGGTGAAATTATCAATGGGTTGGTGTTTAGAGGACATGTTTTCTTCCAAGAATTTAAAATTCTCCTCTAAATCATCTCTCTTCTTATAGCATAACTTTTCCACATGTCCATTCTTTAGATTGTACTGACATGTCTTCTTATTTTGACTTCATTGGGGTGCATCTGTTTCTCCCTTATATTTTTGGTTGTTGCATCTATCTCTCTGTGTATATGTATAAAATCATACTCTGTCCCTGGGATCTAACTTGATCTTTCCCTTGAGAAAGTGGGCTTGCTGTTTACTACCAAGCTTGCCTTCTTCAAGCAATCTATGTTGATCAGTAATCAAAAGTCCATAGAAAGATTCAAAGATGTAATCCTTACCATATACCTTGTGCACTTTTGAGTTGGTGCATAAATTCGACACAAACACGTCGAATGGTGTTCAAAATTCATCAGGACCAGCTCAATGAGTTTTCCATCATTCTTTCGATAGCTATTTCCACATTCGCCCAATTTCAACTAGAGTTATTTGACATGCACCAAATAGTCCTCTATTCTATCAACGGAATGAAGATTGAGAGAGATAAACTCTTTCTCCAACTGCATGACATGGCTCTCATGGACTCGATCAAACAACAACTTCAAATTCTTCTAGACTTGATGATGGAAATCAATTCCACTGAGGTGAAATAGAATCTTCTGTGAGATGTAGGTCATGATGACCCCCACAACATCATTCTTCTTTCCATGACAACACATTTTTCCTGATCATCTGTTTGATCTAGAATCACAATATTCGTATGTTTCCATAGTCCTTTAATCTTCAATAGGGTTTCCATGTATAGTTCCCATGCTGCATAATTTGATCCGTTCATAACAACAAGATCGATCTTTGAAGCCATATTTGATATTTAGACAAAAATTCTTGTTTCAAAGGTTCCAATCAGTAAACCACTGGTCTAGAGTCAATCACACAATAGATCCAGCTCAACAAGGTTTACAATTAACATGAGAGGTTTTAAAACATTGGATTTGATACCATGTTGGGGAAAGGGGTGGAACCTATAACGAAACATATAGACAATTCTACTAATAATAAAATGTGTAATTAAAGTTTTGAAGACAAAAGGTGGTGTCCAAAGACACCATTATAACACTTAAGAAAAGTTCATTATGATGAGAACATCAAAATGAAAATTGGATCTTAATATCTCCATATGATATAAACTCAATCGCTCGATGACAATGACCCATGGGGTATGCTATTTATAGCCTCAATATCTTGTCCAAATAAAACCGTCGGTTGTTAGAGTTGAGTCTATCAAATGTACACTATCTATTTGGCTAGACAAGGATGATCGACCCAACAATCCATGCATCCAACTCACAGTCAATTGTTGGGATGGTCGATCCACCACCAAATTATCTTCAACTGCTGGTTGACATTCCAATTGATAGGAATGCCAACTACTTGACCAAATGATGTGGAGATCTAGTTGATTGCCCGACTGACTGTATCCATATGTAGGTTTACTGCACAACCGACTAAATCCATGAGATGTGTGATGAAACATAAATTCTTGATGTTCCAACAATACTATGAAAATAATATTCTATAAAATATATGTTTAAGTAGGGTGAGTATCTCTCTTCTTAGAGAAATAATGTACAATGTCAATAATCCTGTAATAAATTAGAGGTTAAATAATCTTGTAAATAAGTAGAGGTTCAAGTAGAGTGAGTAGCTCTCTTCCTGGAGAAATGGTTTCTCTTTCACACAAAACAAAGTGACCAAATTTGCACATAGAACAAAGTGACCAAATTTACAGTCTCAAACACAAATTGGTCAAATTTGTAGTCTTAAGCATAATAAGAAATAAGCAATGCCATGAATGTTATAGCCATTTCCTAAGTAGTTTTACGAATGATATCTTAATAATATCTTATTAGTAGTAATAGATGCATATAATGGATGCATTTTATCAAAGAAATACCTGGATTTTGATGAATCACTTAATTCAGTGATGATCCTCTTCCTCATGTCAACATCAACATCAAGGACACTACCACCTTTAGCGGAGCTTGACAAATTGCTTTATTTGATTAAGTGATGATACTCTTCCTCATCTCAACATCAAGGAAACTCCCACCTTTAGTTTCATATTTTTTATAGTTTCATTTGTTTAAGATTTATGTCTAGGATAGTTGTTAATTTCAGATTGTTTTGCATCTTCCTTTGTTTAATATTTATGTCCAGGTCATTCTTTAAGTTTGATTAGAGTAACAAGGCAGTAACAAGGTGATGCAAGGTGGTGTAGGAAGAAAGAGGTTTGTAATGGTTTTTTAGATCAACAAGGGGACTCATGAAGATTGGCGAGGTGGCGAGACTTTGATCCTGAATGGACGATGTACATATATATTATTACTATAAGATGAATGCTTAAATATCAAAATATAAAAACTCAAAATTTATAGCAAATAGAACAAGTATAAGAACATAGAGATATTCCAGGTAGAATAGTAAGGAAATGATTCACTCATTACTGCCATCTTAGGTAGAATAGCAAGAAAATGAATCATTCATTACTACCATATTAAATGAATATAAGAAGCAATAATGTGGTGGCATAACCAATAAAAGAGACAAATTACACGAGCTTGTCTAGATTTCAAACTATGAGAGATAATATGACAAAATATTATATAAAATTTGACATATGTATTAATGGCAACCTGAGTGGGCCTACTAGTTAAGAAAATGTGTTTCATCCTTGGAAGTCACATGTTCAAATATAGAGGGGGGTAGGGTATGTATACCTTCATAGAATTTAGCAGTCAAATTGTTGCACGGAGGGGGTCCATTGTCCCACAAACAAGGGGGTCACTAATGCAACTGGTGTTAGTGAAATTTAATGAGACGAGCTAAATTTAGTTGCTCCGTAAACTATAATTGGTACGTTGAGTTTCTTTGACAGGACTCTTGATAGAATTAGGCGGATTCAGCACTTTTGGTTTGCTAGCACCCATGAAAATATGTTTTACATGGTATTAAACACCTTCTGACCACTGCATGTGACCATAACCCATGGAGCTTATATGACACTTTTTTGTACTTGCCTTCAATCTCCGCTTCCATACATCGATGGACATGTGGCTACAACGGAAAACACTAAACACATCGGAGTTTGAACCCTCCTCCTCCCTCTGATCACGGGTAGTTGATTCTTTCTTGTTTGGATTCGATGGGATCTTGATGCGTCGTCTTGGATGATCGACATAGTCGACTCCTTGATCCCCTTCAAGTTCAGTGTGATCCACCCTTAATCCCAATAATTACAGAATGTAAATATCAGTTCATTACAGATTTGTTTTGATTCCAAGGATCATTGAAATAATATGACAGATCATATATGTTCTATCAATGAGAACAAAATATCATAATCATACACAGACGGATAGGGTTTCTCACATATCAGAATGTTGCACAATAGAAAATTTTGTGAATTCTCTTTCTCTCCTCTGCTAACTTCTCTATGCACTCTCTCTAGGTGCCCTCGTCCCCTTTTGCAATGGGAGCTTAGTTTGCTTAAATACAATTCAAACTTAGGTTTCCAGATCCACAAAGTCTGGATCGAATCCATTTAGATCCTACAATTTCTGCTTGTGATCCTAACTTCTCCTACATCTATTACATTGTTAGGATTTGAGATCCTTTGACAATTTATTAAATTTGAACTGAATACAACAAAGTAAGTTTAAGAGCACCCACTCTCTTTAGTAAAATTTGACTTTGACTCTCAACGACCATAGATCTTCTAGAACTATGAACTTATGCTCCTGCATGTGGACTCCTCAAGTCAGAAAAAATTCATGAACTCCTGTTCGTGTGTTCTTCCACCGATCTTTTGTAATTTTCTTGTATAGTTTCTTCAGTCATCCATGTAGCATCTTCTATTGGCTGATTCTTCCATTTGATCAAAGTACTCATAGTACTCATGTCTTCTAGTCTTCTTCAGAACTCTAGTGTCCAATATCTTCTCCACTTCCAGCTCTTGTATAGCAATTTGTTTACGCCATCTTTGTCTTTTGTCGATGTCGATTCATTTTTTGATGAAGTCACAGTTTCACCCCGCTGATAAGGATATAAATCCGCAACATTGAATATGAGTGAGAGATACACATATTATCAGGCAATTCAATTTCATAGGAATTTGTTGAGAATTTTCTCAAGATCCTACAAGGTCCAATCTTCTTGAGTTTCAATTTGTTATAGGTACCCTTAGAGAACCTTTCTTTCTTGAATGAGTATAATACTAGATCGCAGCTATTAGAGAATTCATTTCTTTCCTTTTCATATCTGCTCTTTGCTTATACTTGAGAGTGTTCTTCTGCAACTGTTCTTTAACCTATTCGTGCAACATGCATATCTGACAAAATTCTCTACATTTACCTCCTTTTCTCCATCATTCCCAAATCTCTAAGTTCTATCACTCCTCTTGGGTTTGTCCCATAAACAATCTTGAAAGGACTCAAACACATTGCCGATGGGTGGGTCATTGTATGCAAACTCGACTTGTGGTAAAGCCAAATCCCATTGATTAGGATGTCCACTAACCAAACTTATCAAAATATTCCCCAAGCTTCTATTTGTAACCTCAGTTTGACCATCGGTTTGTGCATGAAAAGTTTGAACTGAAGTTAAGATCAGTGCCCAACTTTTTTCCATAAAGTTCTCCAGAAATGTCCAACAAATTTGGTATCTCTATCGAGACTATGCTCATAGGAAGACCATGAAGTCTTACTACTTCTTTGAAAAGCAGGTTTGCAATAAGAGTAGCATCACTAGTCTTTGAACATGGTATCAAATGTGCCATTTTTAGAAAATCTATCACCACAACAAATATGAGTCATTACCCCTTTGGGTTCTTGGCAATCCTAGATCAAAATCCTGCTTACAGCATCCCAGGGTTTCTTTGGAATAGGTAATGGCTGATATAATCCCGATGATGTTGTCTCCCCCTATGTCAAATTTGTCAATATGCAAATTTGACATTTGCTGACAAGTTTCTGCACATCTGCTCTCATATCCGGCCAATAGTAGAAACTACTCAATTGTGCATAAGTTTATCATTCCCAAAGTGTCCAACAAGTCCTCCACTATGTTTCTCCTTTAACAAATTTTCCCTCATTGAACATTTAGGAATGCATAATTTACTTCCCTTGAACAATGGTCCTTCTGCAACATAAATCGACCATGGACCTCTATCTACGAACACTTAGTTGACATGCTTCATAAGCTTTTTTTGAAATCTTCATCTTCTGCATACATCTCCTTAAATGATCTAATCCAAGTACATTCACCGGAACTCCTGCAAAATTAGACATCCTCACGCTCAAAGCATCGCAACTTTGTTAGAACTTCAACCCGATATGTTTTTAAACGAAAGTAAAATGCATAAAGCTGTACTAGCATGCTTCTGGTTCAATTTTTTCTGCTTAGTTATAAATTGCAAAGCATGATTGTCGAATATAAGATAAGTGCGGGCATAAGGTAGTGTCTCCACTTCCTCGGGGCTTGAATCACTTTGCATAGAATTTTTTGTCATAAGTAGAATATTTACGTTTTGCTTCATTCAATTTCTCTCTGAAGGAAATAATGGCGGCTTCTCCTATGACTCAAAACTCCTCCAATGGCATGTCCACTAGCATCACACTTAACATAAAATAATTTCTTGAAATCTGGGAGGGCAAAGACAGGCTTCTCAATAATCTTCTCTTTCGGCAACTTAAAACCTTTCTCTCTTTGCCTTGGTCCATTTAAATGGTGATTTGTCCTTCTTCCTGTATCAAAGTGGGCACATATTCCGTTGAAATTTCTAATGAACTTTCTGTAGAAATTTGCTAAACCATGAAAACTTCTTGCCTCATATATGTTCCTTGGAGATGATGATGCGTGATTGCTTTTATCTTCTCGGGATCCATTTTCAATCCCTCTTGTGAAATCACAAATCCTAAATAAATCAATTCTTTCTTCATAAAGAAACACTTTTCAGATTTATCAGGAGTTTATCATCCTGAAATCTTGAGAGACCAAATTCAAATGCGATATGTTCTTCTTTTTTTGTTGAAAACAAGAATATCATCCAAATATACTATGACAAACTTTCCAATAAATTCTTTAAGTACTTCATTCATCAGTATCATAAAAGTACTAAGGTGCATTAGTCAATCCAAAGGCATAACTAACCATTCATATAACCCGGTGTTTGTTTTGAAGCTGTCTTCCATTCATCACCTTCTCATTCTTATCGATGATATCCACTTTCAAGTCTATCTTAGAAAATAATTTGAACCACTCAAGCGGTCAAGTAGATCATCTATTCTGGGTAAAGGAAATCTATGCGATAGTGATCTTGTTTATGGCTTTGGAATACCGTACATCCTCCATTCTCCTCCTTTCTTGGACTTATCGTGGGGGTACAAGCTTACAAGGGCTTAAAACTTTCTTTGACCCGATCAACATCCAACAAGCTGGCTGTGCGCTGGTTACTGCATTTTTCTGTGGAGTCGTCGCAGTTTTGTTTTGTAAACTAGCTCCAGGGATCAGCTCTATGTGATGGCTAATACTTCTTATGGGTGGCAATTCAACGGTAAATCATCCACAACTATATCCACATACTCATCCAATAATTTCTGAATTTCAATAGGCAACTCATCAATTCTGGTATTGGTTTATAGCAGTTCTAGGTTTACCAATAATAACAAAACTTACCTCATCTTCTTGCAATTGTTCGAGAAATTCTTTTTCTTCAACCAATAGTACCTTTGGGCTGCTTTGTTCCTCTACTTTCTCATCCTTTAGAGGAATAAGAATATGTCTTCCGCCTTCTTTTTCCAAAGCAAAAGTATTCTCGCTGCCATTATACATCACATTTACGTCATCTTGCCATGGTCTATGTCATACATGACACATCCATTGGTATCATCACATATAACTTGATCTTTGTAATTCCCAATATGGAAGTCAACTTTACATTGCTCATTATTTAAAACGATGTCCTTTCTGCAGCCAAGAAACTCTGTAAGGTGTAGGATGTCTTTCTCTCTTCAATCCTATCTTTTCAACCATCTCCACGAAACTAAATTATCCCGGTGCTTCCATTATCAATAATTAATTTGCAGCACTTACCTTTTGGTTTGCACATTGTTTTGAACAAGCTCTTCCTGCCTTTCGGGTTCATTTACTTCTTTGGCAGCCCCGGCCAAATTCTCCTCATCAACAAAGGCTTCTCACCTTACGGAATCTCGACCTTGATCCTCATGTGCTTTCACGATTCAATCTCATTTGTGCAACAGACATTCCTGTTTTTCTTTGCTCATGCGGACAATCCCAAGACATGTCCTATTTTTCCACAAACATAACATCTAATCTCATAGTTCCTGCATCTCCCACAGCCTCTCTGAAAAGATCTTCTTCCTCACGAAGTCTAACTTCCTTTTGGGGTTTTTAAGGATTTGATTTGATGTTTATTCACTTCTGGTGAAAATTTTCCTTGATTTCTTTGTCCTTACCCTATACGACCTTTTCCTTTCACTGAGTTGTTCCTCCTATTCAGTTTATCCTCCACTTCCAAAGCACATTGATATGCTTCTTCAAATGATTGAGGTGGCTCAGGCTCATCTCATCTTGAATGTCGAATTTAAAACCATTCATGTATCGGGCTACTTTCTCAGGAGTATCCTCTGTGTATCCAACTCTAATATTCACTTTGTAAATTCCTCTGTATATCTCTGATAGTAAGCAATCTTTGTCTCAAATTATGCATATGTCTGTACAAGGCTAATTGGTAATCTTTAGGTAGGAATTTCTCCTTTAATTTAGCAATCATCCTATTCCAATTTCTAATTGGTTGTTTTTCCAATCTTCTTCTTTCTGCTTGTACACTATCCCACCAAAGTAAAGCATGTCCTTTAAGTCTAGCCACTGCAAACTTTACCTTTTTATCCTCAGGTACTTCGACAAAATCAAAATGCTTATCCATGGAATTTATCCAATCAACTAATTCCTCAGGGTTTAATCCTCCATCATATGCATTTATTTCTAATCTTGGTTTTGAGCTATCCCCAATGAATGCTCTTAATAACTTCAATCCAATATTCTCATCCGTTATTTCTTAGGTTTTCAGGTTCATCTTTCTGTTCATTTTCACTAACATCACCTTCTACAGGATCTCTTCTTCCAGCTTCTCTCATGAGCTGCTATCTCTTCTGAGACTTCTCAATTAGCCAATACTTAAATTGGCTATGGGTCTACCTCCTCAACCTCTTCTACCTTGTCCTACTCTGAAAGCCATGTATGAGGGTAAGAAATTTGTTTTTAAAGTATCACTGTTTAGACTTTCTTTTGCCTCGATTACTGGTAAAGGTGAAAAATAAATTTTCCTTTCATATACAATGTTACAATTTCTCGGATCTCGCTCTGATACCACTTAAATGGCCGGTGTTAGTGAAATCGGCGAGGACAAAGCTAAATTTAGTTATCTGTCGCTAAAATTGGCAGTTCGGTTCTTTTGACCGGACTCTTGTTAAATCGTGGATTAAGCACTTTTGGTTTGCTAGCATAAGCGAGGAAATATGTTTTTACATGGTATTAAACACCTTACGACCACAGGCCATGACCATAGCAACGAAAAACACCACTGACACTTTTTTGTACTTACCTTCAATCTCCACTTCCATACACCAATGGACACGCGTGGCCTAGCGGAAAACACTAAGCCAGTTTTGAACCCTCCTCCTTCATTCGATCGGACCATTGATTGATTCTTTGTTGTTTTGGATTACGGTCAGGATCTTGATCGTCACGTCTTGGATGATTAGCCTTGAAATGGAAGCTCCGCTGATCGCCGAGTTCCTTTGATCTCCACCCTTAATCCCAATAATTACAGAATGTAAATATCAGTTCATTACAGTTTTTTCGATTCCAAGGATCATTGAATTAATATGATAGATCATATATGTTCTATCAATGAGAACAAAATATCATAATCCCATACACAGATGGATAGGGTTTCTCACATATCAGAATGTTGCACAATAGAAATAAATTTTATTAATGAATTCTCTTTCTCTCCTCTGCAACTATTCCATGCACTCTCTCTCGTGCCCTCTCATCCCCCTTTACAATCCGAACTTAGTTTGCTTAAATACAACTCAAAATTAGGTTTTCAGATCCACAAAATGCGGATCGAATCCACTTATATCCTACAATTTTTGCTTGTAATACTAACTTCTCCTACAGCTATTACATTGTTAAGATTCAAGATCCTTTGACAATTTATTAAATTTGAACTGAATACAAAAAAGTAAATTTAAGAGCACCCATTCTCTTTAGTAAAATTTGGCTTTGACTCTCAGCAACCATGGAGTCTTCATTGTGAGCTTATGCTCACAGCCAGTCACATACCAATTGGTGTCTCTCTTATTACATGACCTTAAAATAGATTGTTGTTGTTTGTTTATTATTATTATTATCATGAAGATATAATCACTCACATTTCCCTATAATTCCACTGTCACACTGATAATAAGATCACCACAAACTCTACAACCAATCAAAATCGAAATAAATGAAACTAAATTTATTTTTAATTGGAAAAATAAAAGCTGTTACATCAAACTTTAGGCAAAAGAAAAAAATTGCCCTCGGTTGTTGATGAGGCAAAAGAAAAAAATTGCCCTCGGTTGTTGATGATTACTTTTTATTAGTTAACAAATCATTGCAAAGCTTGAGCCCTCGACCTCCTCACTCATGTAATCTCCATTTTTACTAAAATATAATACACGTTGGATTAATCTCTCATGATTGATAACTATATACCCTTGATTGTAGTATATCGAGGAGTTGAACTATGGCATTATGTTATAATGTATTCTAGGAAACATTCTTAATAGTCCCCACCTCAAGGAAACAAGGACTACATAAATCGATATGCCATATTTTTAATACATTTTACACAAATCAATGAATGTTTTTAAGTTCTAACCTACGTTTTCATCCATTATATTTTATTATATTCCATTTTAACCAATCAAAGGGTTTGCGTCCTCTTATTTGGCCTTTTCTTGAGGCACAACCCCACATTTTCCACCAAAAATATTAGTTTAAAGCACACATTTTCTTGGTAATTTTTCTCGATATCAAGTAATCCTATAAACACGTCTAGCATAACTTCTTGACATTAAATGTTTTCTCTGTTTTTCCATATGGTTTAGCCTAAGATTTAACAATTTGGCCTCGTATCGGGCCACCATAAATTATTTTTATTTTTTCATGATATGGTTGTCAAGTGTCCAACTATGGCCCTGAGAACTGTGAATCCCCTATGCTCTACATTGTTGAGCATCCACCTACATGGCCATCAAACCTTAGTGCTATCGAATAAACTACGATGTTTCCAAATAAACTAGCTTGTTGAACTAGCTTAGAAACAAGGTTTTTTCTAAGTCGTTACATGTTCAACAAAGTTGGAAGGACAACATGCTTATTCTTACTCTACATTGGAAGGGAAAGACAACAAATAGCAGGTGAGGCTCTATAATCAATCCTAATCATTCTAAGTTTGAAATTATTTTAATCCATGAATTTCAAACATCAATTTGTATAAACATGAAATGCTTTGTATTCTCATGTAAACTCTCTTATATTGAGAGATGCATTCTAGGAAATTTGGAGAACAAAGAAAAAACTTATCGATGAGATTAATTCTCTTAAACAACATGGATATTCTTACTGAGAACTCATACAATTTTATCATAGAGATTTTTAAATTTGAGATTACGTATTCTGATTGTGTTTTATGTTTGACCTAGACTTTCAGGGAATCCACTTCTTTGTCACTAATACATAAATTAGTGCACTAAATCTAAATATGGTAGCAATAAAAGTCTTATTATTAGTTTCCCAATCGCTAGAGGAATAATATTAGCTTTGGGTCATATATTGTTGTAACAATAATTTGTGGAAAATTATATTCCTTATTCTTTCACTACCTATGTTCATATTAGGAACTCCTTTGATCTGTAAAATGCCTCGGATATTCCACTGGGATAATTCATCACAACCGATCTGATAAATAAAACTGAAATCTACACTATGAAGGTTAAATTGCTTTAGATTCTAGAACCTTTAGTTACTAATTTTTTGCTTATGTATGAAATAGATAAAATGCAGAAAATGGAGAACAATAAGATATAATCACACACCATCCAAAAAATAGCACAAATATGTGCTTTGGGAAACCCTTACGGGAGAAAATCCAACTAGAAGGTGAGGCTTATTTGCTCTCTTTTCTTTGATATGAAAATAATACAAGTACAAAGGAGAAGGCACTCTCTATGGACTTACTTGAGATGTGTGGCCTGTTAGGATACTATAGAACACTAACCCCCTCTATTATGATCTCTAATTTCCCACTTGCAGTTGTTCTACTCTATTATGGAACAAAATACAATAACATAGAATGGAGCCCCTTCTCTTCCTAGAGGCTCAATATTTAACATAGCCCAATGGCCATCTAGCGCTAGGGTATTGACTTCCTCAACCCTAAATTAGTGATCAGGTTTGGAAATTCTAGAGTGTTCTAGAAAATACACTATGTGGCAAGCCCCACATGCTTAAGTAATGAGTGTTGATGTGGCATCCACTCGTGCCATGGTGATCAATATGGTAGGTCAACTTGTGGGAGGCATAACTTTCACATACAAACTCTGATTGAGGTGATTCTTTCACCATTGGAAAGATATCAATGTGTATACTATAGGATATTTATCCATAGTAATATTTGGACCATAAAAAAGTTTCATTTCTCCATAATATTTTAGATGTTATTTTGGACCCATGTTCCCAAATTTGGACTAGTTGCAAAAATAGCCCTGCAAGTTGATTCCTCCAATTTTTCCACCCAAAAAGTAGTGACATAGATGAAAAATAATATAATTATCCAATATGTATCATCCCATAATGTGGACTCTCTAGAGTCTTCTCACAAAATTGGAAAGGTTGAAACAGAGCTAAGATACTAGCGTGTATATATGATTTTGTGTATTCATTTATAGAAGAGAAATGATCATTCAAATGGTATACATATTTTGTAAATGATTTAAATATTTCTATAACAACATCCTACTATTGTCCTTGTAGGGAAAATTTATTTGAATTAAATGATTAGGGGGAACAACTTAACATCACCTCAATGTAGATAATTTAGTTATGAGGAGATCAAGGAAATAATTGGTGGCTTTCGAAGGAAAATTGGCAAAGGAGGATTTGGTCCTGCATTCTATAGCTCTCTTCGATATGGACTGGAGGTGGCTGTCAAAGTACTATTAGAAACATCAAAACAAGGAGACAATACATTCTCAACATAGGTATATATGGTTGCTTAAGTGATCAAGGTTTCACATTTTCCTACTTTATTGTTCATAGTGCTTTACAATTAAGTGTACATATATTGAATGAGAATTAGCGGTTAACGCACCTCTCCCTTGGGATTATGTAGTACTTAGTAGCATAGAGTAGGAAATAAGATTTATACATTAGATAAAATCCATTTAATTAATGGATGACATAGCTCCTTATGGTCACTTGGAGAAAGCTTGGCCTTCCTAGATACATTGACTAGCCTTCCTTGTATTCTTTCCTTACCTAGTTATATAGAGACCGAACCTTGTTCCAAAGAGAATGTGTTTCTTCCTACTATAAAGAGACCGACCTTCTAAGATAGACTGATTGGCCTTTCTTCCTGGCTATACAAAGAATTCTTTCCTTTTTGGTTCGAGAGGCTGGATATTGGCCTTCCTTATTGGGACTATAAAGATTGATTCACCTTCCTTGCCCTCCTACTATCAAGAAAGTAATCCTTCCTTGCCTATAGAATAGTTGGTTAGATACTTAGTTGTTAGGTCAGTTTTACCATTCAAGTTCTCATGACCACCAATGTTCCCCAACCAAACCAACCAAAAGGAGTCCCCAAGGCCCTATCTATCTCTTTCTTCATATTTTTTTTTCTTACTTGAAGAAACAGGGGAGTTGAGTCCAGGGATGCAACTAGATTGACTTGATCAATTTATGTATCTAACTAGATGATGGTATTAGTGCAATTCATCCTAGCTAGGTTGCCACAAATAGTTCAAAGGAAACTCAAAGCATAACCGTTGCGAATATGGGCATGCATTTACAACACATCAGCTCCAAAAAATAGATGAATTTACTACATGCTTGATTAATGTATAAGAATACACAAAACAATAGAGAAAAAAAAGTGCAAATTCATTCTTATATCAACTCGTCCCAGGATTCACATAGGGGGTTCGATCTGGCCCATCCAGGTTTCCAAATAGGTTATCAGGTTGTTTTTTGGCTTAGAAGTGATCAATTCATCCCAGGATTCATGCAGGGGGTTCTATCTAGCCCATTCAAGTTTTGAAATATGTTATTTGTTTGTTCTTCGAATTGGAGATTATCAACAACAACTTCTTTGAGTTACGAATCTAAGTGAGGAAACTATCATTAAAATTGGGGAAGTTGAGAACCCTGGGCTTCAAACTTGTCACACTATGTTCATTGGATTATATTCAACAAATTACCTACATGGATGCCATGTGTCCACTTTTAAAGAACATGTGTTGATTTCTATAATGTCATCCTTTTAATTGATCCAATTAACCTTGGAATATAAAATCTTCTAATTAAAGGTTTAATATTTAAATTTATTAATAAACCTCGAATCCTTTGAACATGAGTCATTATACCTTGAAATTATGACCTATGAAACTATGTCGTATAACTAATTTTATACCAAATTTGTTGCTACAAAATAAGCCGAAAAGAGCGCTATTGAAGATGGTGTTGGAGATAATCCTTACTCGACTCAAAGAAAATTGAACTAAAACATTTAAAATCCAATCTTCGATGGTAATGGTAAAGAGAATACATGGGATTCCTTTTGCCTACTAGATTTACTTTGTGCATTAAAAAGGCCTTGATATTTCTAATCAATCTTTATAAAACCTACTCAATACATTTTTTGTTATCACTAATTTCATTTATTTCTATGTATTCTTACTCATAGAAAATGTATTTTATGGTACATTAATAAATAAGTGATGTCTACATACTAATAATAAATATAATTCATATGTAATCTACAGAGAGTCAATGTATTCCCAAAAATATTTTAATTTTGATGAGATCTAGTTTCATGGGCGATTCAAAAAAATCGCTCATCCATGCATTCACCATTTGCAATACAATCTTTTCTTTTCATCAAATTGATGTATGAGACCCTCAATGCATGGATTTGATTGCTACATTTGATTTCTATAGTCTAAAGTCTATAGAGGTCTACATATCCTACTCCTTCTAGATTTGACCTTATGACCTCTTAGGAAGAAACACATGTCCTTAACCATTAGGCCCACTCAAACTATATATTAAACATTTCAAGATCGATACAAGTTTGTTTGTTCATTTCATGGTATTATATAAGTGTTTGCACATTGTTAATGTTGAAGTGAAAAAAATTAGAATATGAGTTTAGGCTCAAGCTGTAGATACCTTACACATAAGCCCATTCTTACAACTTAAACTTTTGCACCATAATTTTTTTAAACATGCTACCTCTACTTGCGGGATTCATTCCTAGCAGAATTTCCATCGGAACAACAAATATTAATGCCAAAGATGAAGTCATTGGAATTCAACAGGCTGGTTCTACTATCAGCTTAATGAAGAACAAATTATTAGCCATTAAAATTTTTCCCACATATTCAACCAACTCAGAGATTTAGCTTGATGTCCCTACGATATCAAGTTTATGAAGATTAATAAAAATAATAAGTCCACCAAAGCATTGGATCCATGCCATGTGATGGGAAAACTATTGTAGTAGAGGGAGGTCTAGTTCTAGAAGCCGAGCATAAGACCAAGGGCATCCTCATGTGTTCCATTCTTAAACGCTAGAAGCGTTGGAGTGTCTCTAGACAACTCTTGAAAATCATCCTAATGTTGGAAGCCATTTCGCATTTTTATCCTATCGTTATAAGCTTCCTACACACGTGTTTTGGAATCCTTGATTCTCATCGGAATCTTTTGAATAAAACAACACTAATATCTTGCGCATTTTCACACCTACCTTTTGTTCTCATTTTCACGACTGCAAGCGTGAAAAACTTGAGTTCAAAGTCATGTCGATGGCATTAAAATTGTCACTGGATTATTATGGTTACTCTTGTCTATGTGTTCATTGCACTTATAATTCAATAATGGTCACACAGTTGGCAAGACACCAAATCTTTACTCACTTTGCATTTTTTTAATATGACTTCATTTTATAAGTTTGCGATGCAATGGTATTCTAGTGATTGTGATTGAGTCCTTGATACAATGGTGGTTTGATGTTATATTGTCTTTGGTCGAATTCTTTGGTGCAATGGTTTCATAACAAAGCATTAACATTGTGATCAGACCCTTAGCGCAATGGTTTCATACAAAGCATAAGTTTTATGGTCAAATATTTGGGGCTAAATTCAAAATATTGTTTTAAATCATGCAAACACTATTGTTGTGCAAATATTCGGGTCGACTTATCATAGTTTTCAATAGTTGTTTGATTCGCATTGCTTTTAACACACACCACTAGTGATTTGAATCACCATAGCGCCGTCGATTGTACATTTCGATATGAATGTTTTGCATGGGATCGTTTCGTTCCACCACCCTCGCACACTTAGGCATTAATGCCTGCCTTGTATCTAGAGTTACCTCTGTTGGTTTCAGGGAAGCCTGTGAGCTTGCGGTCCTGCGTATACCCTGTCCAAACCATTGTCCGTTTACCCTGCTCACTGTGTGCTCTCTCCTATGGCACCTGTGGTGCGCATAGAACCTAATGGCATCCAAACGCTCCTGCTATTTGACAATGCTCGTGAAGACCTAGAGAATAGTGGCTGGTTAGTTTTCATCTAAAAATTTGAGGGTTTCAACCTCGCGGTAGCCCAACAATTTTCTCTCACATTCGACGGATGCAGGGCTAAGGTCAGAGACATATAGCTTGAACTGAATGAAGAATTCCTTAGTTCAACCATGAGTTTATCTGTTAAGGGGTAGATGTGGTTTAAGAATTCAAAAGTGGACGAAGTGCCATGGCCGCTCCTGTTCATATCAAGGAAAATTGTTAGTTGTGATAGAGGTATGCCTGTCACTGCCCTCAAGCCCAGGTGGCATGATTTATTAGCCATTGTTAAGCAATTCGTGACTTGCGAAGGTCGTTATGGTTTAGTGTTTCTTTACCATCTCTGGTTGCTTATGAATTTTATTGATTTCCCTTTAAACATGCCTCACTACCTCCTACGCAGTCTGTATAAAATGTCGAAACAATTCAAGAGGGAGAGGGATGATAGCAACCTCTTCCATCACTGCTTGATAAAAATCGTTATTGTCCATCATTTGAAGCTTAGTGGTGACTGTTGGAAAGGCTTCCTATCAAGGAATGGCTTTGCCACTCCCGAGTGTGGCCAAGTGGACAAGGTTGTGGTCACTGAAACCCTGGTTGGGCCTACCGTGCCACCTCCTACCCTTCTACCCCCTGTCAAACCCTCGAACTGCCCCAACATTGACCTACTCAATACCATGGCCGACCCGTGTGCTAAAGACAATACTAAGACTATCAAGAGGCCTGTAAGGAAGAAAGGCAAAGGTGATACTGTTGTCAATAGTAAGGGAAAGAAGAATGCACGATGGATATCTAGATGTGCTCGGAATAAGCCCAAACAAAAAATTGACCAGAAGGCTATTGTTTTGAGCGAGGAATCAGATTCTGAGATTGAACGTTTCTTGACTGGGAATACCCTTAATCTCATGGCCTCTTTTCTATGGAACCCTATGACTACGTTTCCAACCTCCCACCGTGCCTCAAGAATGACCCTAACTTCCTGGGAATTAAGATTGGCAGTGGAACCCCTGGTAATTTGAAAGAACCCTCACTTGTAGTGACTCGGCCCGATCAACCACCGTGTACTCAATGCAATTCCTGGCTTGAACATTACTACATAGATGTTCCTCTGTTGCAATATAAAATTAAATCCTTGGAGGAATGGGTTACTATGTTGTCAAAGGAAACGACATGCTACAAGCCAACGAGAAGAAGCAAAAGACTACGGGTTCAATTGTCTTCAGAAATGTTGAGGCAGCTACTACCTTTGTCAACTCAAAGTTATCCTGACCGGATCATTTTTCTACATCCCAAGTATGTATTTCAACATCGATTTTTGAATGATTTGGTTAGCCGATTGTGTTTGCTCCAAATTAGTTCTGTTTGTTTGAATAGATTCAAAAACGATTCTGTTTACTTCGAATGACCAGGAATGATTTCGTTTTTGTATTTGAATTGGTACAAAATATTTCATTTTGAATTAGCATAGACTATTTCGTTTGCGTTGATTCGTTTGCTAAAATCGAATATAGCTATGTTTTGATTGAACCGATTTAACACGATTTTATTGTTCTTGAATTAGTATAAACGATTGAATTGGTTCTGAGTTAGTTTGATTTAGTTCTGTTTGGTTTCATTAAGAAACGATGCTATATGCCTTGAATTAGCATAGTCGTTTGTGTATGCATTGGATTAGTATCAAAGATTGGTTTGATGAATCGATTATAATCTGTTTCGATTGAAATTGATTCAAAAAATGATTTCGTTGGTTTTGAATTGTCAAAACGATTCTGTCTGCTTCGAATTGGTAATAAAAAGTTGTTTGACATATCACATATATCCTTGTTACCATTCGGTTAATTGAACACGATTTCGTTTGTTTCAAATTGGCATAAAAGATTTGGTTACTTCTAGCGTGAATGATTTGCTTTGATTTGAATTAGTAATTAAGGGTTTGTTTAATAGGTCAAATGTATTTCTGTTATCATTTGGATTGATTTAAAACGATTCTGTTTGTAAATATGACCAGCTACAGAATCGTGAGATTCTGTAGCTAGTCATAAAATTTAGATTTTTGTTAATTTCACAAATAAAAAATTATCTAAGCTTGTTTATTATTGTCCATCTACAGGTATATAGGAATTTCAATTGGAAATTGGACATGCTGTGGCAGTTTAGAACATGCTTTTGTTATATAGTTTTGGTTTTAGGTTGTTAGTTTAAATTAGAATTAGAGATTTGGGAGATTGTTCCCAGATTTTTTGTAAACAGTTTTTGATAATTCCCACAGGGATGTTTTACCCTGTGGCCTTTATATACTCATTAATTTTTGTAAAGAACCCATCATTGTTGGGAGAACAAAGACTATGGATTTATGATGATATAGAATCGAATGGAAGTGGATCTTTTGTAACAACTTTAGCTTTCAATTTATCATACTTTCGTTCAGGTTTTGTGCATTTTAATTTGTGATCAAGTTATTGACTACTTTAGATATCAAGACTTGTTACAGGTTGATGCGTTATAACTTAAATTCTGTCCATATCTGATGTATCTCATTTTTTGTACAACAATTACTTTTTTTCATTTTAATGAATAAAAGGTTTATCTTCTTCATTAAATGAATTGTTTTGTACAATTCTTCACACAGGGATTTATCTAACTGCGATGATTTGTAAATTATAAAATTGCTGTCGTTTTATGTCTTATTTGTTCTGTCATTCATATTCAAAGAGCACTGCTGCTTCCTGTTTACTAGAAGCTTTTGGAAAATCTAGTGCGGGTTTCCTCCCACCAAACAGCTAAATCAAGTACTGAGCATAGGACAAATATGAAGCGTTACTTCAGGTCAGTTTGATATTTGTGATTTAATAGTTAATAAATTCGAGAATTCTCAGTAGTTTTAGATAGATATATAGTTCAGTTTTATAGTACAGATTGTTATCTTAATTTCTTAGCTTAGTTATTTTATATTTCTCTTCTTTCACAGAAAAGATATAAAAAATCAAAAAATAATGGTTTCGCTATCATAAGGCATTTTACCAATGATTTTTTGCAAATTTAGATCAAAATTTGTATTCTGTAAGTACTCTAAATATATAATTGAGATCTAATTCTGTTGATAATAGAACGTTAATTCCATAGAATTATTGCTGTATAATATTAGACAGTAA
>SNQJ01S0016776.1:49223-65401 GCA_010110895.2 Picea sitchensis
CATGGCCTCTTTTCTATGGAACCCTATGACTACGTTTCCAACCTCCCACCGTGCCTCAAGAATGACCCTAACTTCCTGGGAATTAAGATTGGCAGTGGAACCCCTGGTAATTTGAAAGAACCCTCACTTGTAGTGACTCGGCCTGATCAACCACCGTGTACTCAATGCAATTCCTGGCTTGAAAATTACTACATAGATGTTCCTCTGTTGCAATATAAAATTAAATCCTTGGAGGAACGGGTTACTATGTTGTCAAGGGAAACGACATGCTACAAGACAACGAGAAGAAGAAAAAGACTACGGGTTCAATTGTCTTCAGAAATGTTGAGGCAACTACTACCTTTGTCAACTCAAAGTTATCCTGACCGAATCATTTTTCTACAGCCCAAGTATGTATTTCAACATCGATTTTTGAATGATTTGGTTAGCCGATTGTGTTTGCTCCAAATTAGTTCTGTTTGTTTGAATAGATTCAAAAATGATTCTGTTTACTTTGAATTACCAGGAATGATTTCGTTTTTGTATTTGAATTGGTACAAAAGATTTCATTTTGAATTAGCCTAGACTATTTCGTTTGCGTTGATTCGTTTGCTAAAACCGAATATAGCTATGTTTTGATTGAACCGATTTAACACAATTTTATTGTTCTTGAATTAGTATAAACGATTGAATTGGTTCTGAGTTAGTTTGATTTAGTTCTGTTTGGTTTCATTCAGAAACGATGCTGTATGCCTTGAATTAGCATAGTCGTTTGTGTATGCATTGGATTAGTATCAAAGATTGGTTTGATGAATCGATTATAATCTGTTTCGATTGAAATTGATTCAAAAAATGATTTCGTTGGTTTTGAATTGTCAAAACTATTCTGTCTGCTTCGAATTGGTAATAAAAACTTGTTTGACATATCACATATATCCTTGTTACCATTCGGTTAATTGAACACGATTTCATTTGTTTCAAATTGGCATAAAAGATTTGGTTACTTCTAGCGTGAATGATTTGCTTTGATTTGAATTAGTAATTAAGGGTTTGTTTAATAGGTCAAATGTATTTCTATTATCATTTGGATTGATTTAAAACGATTCTGTTTGTAAATATGACCAGCTACAGAATCGTGAGATTCTGTAGCTAGTCATAAAATTTAGATTTTTGTTAATTTCACATATAAAAAATTATCTAAGCTTGTTTATTATTGTCCATCTACAGGTATATAGGAATTTCAATGGGAAATTGGACATGCTGTGGCAGTTTAGAACATGCTTTTGTTATATAGTTTTTGTTTTAGGTTGTTAGTTTAAATTAGAATTAGAGATTTGGGAGATTGTTCCCAGATTTTTTGTAAACAAATTTTGATAATTCCCACAGGGATGTTTTACCCTGTGGCCTTTATATACTCATTAATTTTTGTAAAGAACCCATCATTGTTGGGAGAACAAAGACTATGGATTTATGATGATATAGAATCAAATGGAAGTGGATCTTTTGTAACAACTTTAGCTTTCAATTTATCATACTTTCGTTCAGGTTTTGTGCATTTTAATTTGTGATCAAGTTATTGACTACTTTAGATATCAAGATTTGTAACAGGTTGATGCGTTATAACTTAAATTCTGTCCATATCTGATGTATCTCATTTTTCGTACAACAATTACTTTGTTTCATTTTAATGAATAAAAGGTTTATCTTCTTCATTAAATGAACTGTTTTGTACAATTCTTCACACAGGGATTTATCTAACTGCGATGATTTGTAAATTATAAAATTGTTGTCGTTTTATGTCTTGTTTGTTCTGTCATTCATATTCAAAGAGCACTGCTGCTTCCTATTTACTAGAATCTTTTGGAAAATCTGGTGCGGGTTTCCTCCCACCAAACAGCTAAATCAAGTATTGAGCATAGGACAAATAGGAAGCGTTACTTCAGGTCAGTTTGATATTTGTGATTTAATAGTTAATAAATTCGAGAATTCTCAGTAGTTTTAGATAGATATATAGTTCAGTTTTATAGTACAGATTGTTATCTTAATTTCTTAGCTTAGTTATTTTTTATTTCTCTTCTTTCACAGAAAAGATATAAAAAATAAAAAAATAATGGTTTCGCTATCATAAGGCATTTTACCAATGATTTTTTGCAAATTTAGATCAAAATTTGTATTCTGTAAGTACTCTAAATATATAATTGAGATCTAATTCTGTTGATAACAGAACGTTAATTCCATAGAATTATTGCTGTATAATATTAGACAGTAAACTGTATATATATATATATATATTAGAATTGTTTATAGTTTGCTTTAGTTGTTGTTTTCATTTAGATTAGTTCTTTTAGTTTAGTTTTATTTCATTTTTCTAGGACTTAGATCGGCCAACGAAGCTGCTAAACCCGTCAGAGTGGATCATCCCAAACGGCTTGGGTTATTTAGACAACCCCGAACCAGATCCACCCCTCCAGTTGATGAGCGGTCAATTTCGCTCGTCAACACCTAACTAGAGTAATTAGCGAGAGCTACTTCATTCTCCTGAGGTTTGACAATGTGAACAAGGGATTTAAAGTTTAAGGTCGAGGCTTGGTCCTACAACGAAATGGTGTAAGAAACCCCAACATGCAATGCAACTATTCCATGACACACATGATATAACATTGGATTGACATAATATGGACAATGCAAAAATTGAACCCATGACCAGTTGACTATGGTTTGTTTTCATAATCTTTTGTGCAAAGATTTTGTGGAAAGAGAGACCATTTTACCTTTATCAAAGTAGAGATGTCTTTCCATGGAGGCACAAAATGATTTAAATGCATGCAGATGTGCAAAATAATAATGTGCATCTTAATATACAAGCATGGCATGGAAAATTTCATGTAAATGAATATCCATGTTCATAATTAAGCAGACACAACATGCATAATACTTGTGATTTTGTACTAGAAATGAAATTTAATTGTAGATATATAAACATAGATAAAACACTTATCTTTTAATGAAGAGTGGTTTAATAAACTAGTTGCATATGGGAAATTTTCCACCCAACCATAGCCATTCAGTATATATCCACACCCAAGTAGGGATGTGATGCCACCAAGGTGAAGGAACAAAGGTATAGGTTCACAACTCACTCAATCTAGCCCAATTACTCTCATGGTTCAACCAATATACTCACTAAAAATAACTCCAGGCATCTCATCTAGCCATCAAATGTTCATGGAATTTTGTTTCACTACCCTACATAACATAATCAATATCTTCCCTTACTTTTCTCAGTAGTCCCTCAAGGATATTATTCCCTTCTAGTTCTCTTCATTGTAGGTAGAAAGAGTCAAATCCATTGAAATGCTTTCTGAGAATAACATGGAAGAATAAAACTTCATTTCCAAGTAGCCAATGAAAATAAATAATCAATGAGTGAATGATCATAATTTTCACAGTCTTATGCTCATATACAATCTCTTTATATTTCCCCCAAGGTTTGCAAATTCCTCTTTCATAGTGTTAAGTTTTGGTCATTTTCAAATTTGGTTCTTGAGTAAAAAATAATGGAGAATGTAGAAAGATAAGTGGAGAGCACATTGAACTTGAGAAACATAAATGATGGTATTCTTTCCCATGGGGAAGGAGAATGAGGTCTCTTACATTTCCCCTTCAAAATTATTGTACTCAACCTATGCTCTATCTTTCCTCAAAGGTTTTCCTCTTTCATAGTGTTGATTTTTGGTCATTTTCAAATTTGGTTCTTTAGTAAAAAAGAATGGAGAACACAACATGAGAAGTGGAGATCACATTGAACATGAGAATGATAAATTATGGGATTCTTTCCCATGGGGTAGGAGAATGAAATACTCTTACATTTTCCCTTTGTTAGAATATTATTTCTCACAAGGATCTCGCTTAATACACAACAAAATCTCCCTAGGTTAGCCTAGGAATCCTAGAAAGAAAAGGGGTTTTAGAGTCCTATGGTCTTCCTATATCTAGAGCAAAAAATTCCTTATATACTAAAGAAGAGTATATCAACATACCTTTTGTTTGAATGTCGTTATTGTATGTCTTGACTGATGTATATTTGCAGCTCTAGCTCCAGCTGTTATCACCTGCTTCTCGCACACAAGTAACAAACTCTACCAATTCTTTTCTTTCTCTAGTGTTAGGAATAATCAATATCACTAAATCGACTTTGATCTATCACTTATGAGATCAGATACAAACCACTCATGAAACAAACAAAAGCAATCTGGAGGAAAACCAATGATCTATTAATAAATGTAAGACTAATACATCAACCTCATACCTTGGTTGTTGATGATTTCTCCCTTGACCTCCTTTCTCCTTGCTCCTCCATTAGCTCCTTGGTTAGGCTAGGATTCACCGAAGTTTGGCTATGGTTGATCCAGGTGGATATCATTGGCCACCATCTATTCCAACTAGCTCATCTTGGCAGTTTCTTAGTTTGGCAGTTTGTTTCCTAGTTTTTGGGTCCTGAACTTGCGGGTCCATTTTGAGGCCCTAAACAACATTTTTAGGGATCACCACAGTTAATATATAAATGGAGTTAGAGTTTGACAGAAAAATGTGTAGTCCTTAGATATACCTTTCCAATGGGCTATTGTGCGGCTAAAACAAATATCGTATGCAAAATTTACGACCCCGAGAAGTTGATGTACCAACTTACCCCAACAGGGCCCAAATGAATTTTGGTGCTTCATCTCCTAGGGTTAGGTTTTTGGAATGTCTACTGTTTTGGAATTCATGTTAATTATAAAAAGGATTTCAGAGCCTCATTACACTCATCTTCTTGTGAATGAGGGTAGCTGTCACAAATCTTCTCAGAGATAAGTTGCCACCATTCTAGCAAACTTGTTTCAGTCTGTATTTTACAGTTTCAACATATTTATTATTTAATAGAAGTCAAGTTTTACTATATCTCTATTATTATTCATTGTGTATCTATGTTAATATGATAATTTTGTGTTCCATTTCATTTCTCTCATAAAATATGGATCAATGGTATCAGAGTGGTCTGATCCTTTTCATTTTTAGTGCATGTCCCCGATGAGGTCAGGGTATAGAGAGTTGGGTCTCGAGCTTGTTTATCTTGTGGAAAMATTCTCTCGCATGACCAAGAAACMTTCCATGGAGGGAGAAAATAAAGATGAYGGGACAAGATATCCTTTCAAAATATTACTCGAGGAAGCCCTCAAGTGACAAAGGAACGAGATGATGGACAACTTTTCACAAGTCCTTCGATGGCTKCCGACAAGCGACACATCTACCTCAAGAGGAGGCTCCGCCCCCTTCAAGGTATAGATCAATTTTKATATTCCTATATTTTAAGGTCAAATAGATGCAGATGTCGTATATAAATGGTTAAACCTTCTAGAAGTGTATTTTTCTTTACACAACTTTTCCAATAGAGAAAATATTACATTTGCACTCCCCAAGGCCATCCCCCATGTCAAATATTGGTGGGAGACTTTCTATGAGCAAAAGGAAATAGAGGGATCCATATTATTTGTACTTGCACCCACTTGGGGTTCCTTCAGGGATGTTATTAAGGAACAATACTACCTTGTTGGAAGTTATGACAACTTGTATACAATATGGACCACACTATGACATGAAAGAGACCAAACAATGCCAGAGTTCACCAATATCTTCCATACCTTGTGCACGAATTTGGGTATCATATATTATGAGCGACATTTGGTTCTCAAGTTCCACAATGGTCCACATAGATACATCTAGAAAAAATGGATTTTCAGGATATCTTGTCCTTGGGTGCGGCCTATCGATATGATGTCAAAATCAAGAAAAAGATTAAAAAAAAGACGTGACAGTTTGGGTCTTGGAACCCCTCATAGCAGAAGCAGGGAGAGGGTATCCCCAACCCACAGAACAAAGGGAAAATAAAAGACATACAGCCTCAGGACAACCAGTATAAACCGAAAGCAAAGAAGAACATTGGAAAGACAAAGAAAGACACCGGGAAGTGGTGCAACTTCCTTACAAGCCCTTGGAATAACACTATTGATTGTCACTCAAATAAGTCATTGGTGGTAGAGGTGAAAGCCTCTGAAATAGATTTAGGTTCTGACTCAAATTCAAAACCATAAAATGGGATATAGATTATTGATGCAAAACCCAGTGCCATCATTTCTACCACCAAGATCCATCCCGGTGAACCTGATGAGCCAGAGGAAGGAGAGCGTCTCTTTCATTAACATATGTGGGTGAAGGGTATTCCACTGCACTTCATCATTGATAGTGGTAGCTAGAAGAACCTCATCTCAGTAGAGGTCATCAAGCGGATGGTCCTGCCAAAAACATCACACCCGCAACCATACACCATCAGATGGCTCTACCAAGGAAGCGATCTTCCTGTTAGACAAAAATGTCTCCTATCCTATGGCATCAAGCCCTTCAAATATGATTTATTTTGTGATGTCCCTCCCCTTGAATTTTGTGAAGTTATTTTGAGCCAACCTTATTTATGGAAACTTCATGCTCTATATGAGTCTAGGCATCACAGTGTTATTATTACTTTGAACAGGAAATTGTATAGGATACCTGAGGCAGTCCCACCTATTTCCATTTCCTTGATCTCTGCCAAGCAAAGAAGGAAGGTCATCTCTCAGACGGGGAAGGTTTTCTTCTTCATGATTTTCTCTCAAAGTGAGCAAAAGTTTACATCCACATCCATGGCCTCTGCGATCGATCTTTGCACGCAATAGAATAAAGTGGATAAGGTCATGGAAGAATACAAAGACATCTTCTCCTCACCCACCAGGGTACCTCTACACTGTCAGTTCAAGCATTCCATTGATCTCACCCCTGGTGCACCACTACCCAACAGGCCAATCTATTTCCACTCTCTATTAGTAAACGAGGATATCAAGTGTCAGATCCAAGAACTGCTGCAAAAGGGGCACATCCGACCCAAATCATCATCATGTGGAAGCGCAATCATTCTTGTACAAAATAAATCATGACCTGATGACTCTTTATCGATTACGAGGCCATAAATAAAGTCATAGTAAGGAACTAGTACATGATTCCCCAAATCAACGATCTCCTTGACCAACTCAAGGGGGCCAAATACTTTAGTAAGATTGATCTGAAGTCTGGCTACCATCTGTTAGCACTCTGTAATTTTCCCAAGGCAGCGGAGGTAGTCACATAGGCAACCTCAAACCACTTGGAGTCTTGGATCTAGCCCTCCAAGACTCAGAGAGGGCTCTCTCTTTTCGATTTAGCTTGGTTTGGCATAAAATATTAGGCTAGTTATGAGGGATCATGGTTTTTGGTTTTTAAATGGTTGGTTTGGGACAGCAAGGAGGGACATTGGGCAAATGGGGTCTGCACTTAAATATGTGATTCACTCTCAGATATAGACAAAGCTCTTACACAAGGAAAGGTAGTGGAAATTTTGGATCGAATTAAGTTTGAATGGTGTCAATTTGAGGAAGAACCAGGGGAGGAAAAAGCCAAGAAAAGGAGCAACTAAGAATTCCTTAACTGACCTTTTTAGAAGAGAAATATAAAGATTATCAAAAGATCAGATGCAGAGTATTTTTCCAATAAATTCTTCTCTGTTACTATCTTTTGACAATAACAATTGAAAACAAGTGAAAAGATGACATGCAAAATACTCAACAGAGAAAGAAACTCCACCAACACATCCGCACAAGAATCCTGTCAAAAAGCATGCCCATTACAGATCAATCATTTAATGATTACAATTTTTTTTTTCTGGAATGACAAAGCCCACGTTCCAGCCAAAAGGAAAAACACCTCATCGGTCGAACCCCCTATACCTCCAATTCATCCAATATATCTCTGTTTATGGCCACATTAGATCTTTATGAGTCGAACTCCTCTAGCCTACAAAGGTGGATCTGTTCCTATCTTTTGGTTGATATTTTTAATGTTGGGAGTTTGGGATCTCTACTTAATTCCAAAAATAGAAAACAATTAACAAACCAAACCAACACATGTAAATTGTCTTCAAATTGTTATAGCTAATGAAATCAAACTCCTTAAAATATGGAATGCTGGAGCTGCCATTTGTAATTGCCGAGTTTTCCTTTATAGACTGGAATTGCTCTGCCACCTGTGATTGCATCATAAAATTGATGACAAGTGTAGTAGATTGACCACTATGTATAAGCCTAATATTTTGTTCATTGCCAAATGTCTCGTGCTCCTTCTTAACCACTTGGACAAATCCCTTTGATCGTTAATCTGCTCATTTAAATGCCTCTACCACGCCGTATGTCGACAAGATGCTTAAAGGCTCCCTAGCTATGCTCTTGTAAATGCTCAACCGTCTCATCTTTTATTCACTAATTTTTTTCCTTATAATATGGGATCTGATTCTATTTACTAATTTTTTTCATTGCCAGGTGTCCTAGTTCCTTTCAAACTTTCCATCGAATGGTAGGAAATATTCATCCCGTAAAATATACAACAATCATCGGGAATTGTGAAGTGATTGTTGCATCATATTCCAGTTTTTCTATAGGGTATTTCATGACTTTCTTTTCTGTCTTCCACATATCATCAAGGTTTTCCAGTTCTTCTAGTGTACTGTCAACTTTTTCGGATTTCTGGATGCAACTTTGGCACTTGTGTGTGAGCTATCACTTTCTTCACTTTGACAATTGAGTAGGCACCTACAAACATTTGTCATTTAGGACCTTCATTAACATATGAGGTCTTCATGGCGAGCGTCCATTGAATCTTTTTCTCTACATCAACCACTTCAAGTGTCTACTTGTTCAACACTACAACCATACATCTGAAGACAAAAATATGACCGATCTGTAGACTCTTTTTTTTGTTGATCAACACCTATGCTCAAAACTTCTATATTCAACTGTCATCACAACGAAAAACCTCCATGATGTAAAGAAATAGAAAATTTGCAAGGATAATGGCTCACGCGCGAGTGTATGAACCAATTTTCTTTAACACTTAACTAATCCATCTGTTTAAAACTTGAATACACCCACGAGCTGGAAACTAATGATGAAACCCTTTAAGTTTGCTAATGACACTTGTGTGACACATTGTTTTCTTTGGACATTTAACAGTTTGCTCTCCATTTATTCTACATATTACTTTGGCACTGACGAATTCACCTCTGCAAAATTTGACATAAGCAAAGGAAAATGCGGGCTGAAAATGAAAAGATACCTACGCTTTCTCTTTGTTGGGGACTTGCTGCGTTTATTTTTCCCCGTGGCAATAATCCCACATGCATGTGGTAAAATGAACTTTTGGTGTTTATATGAGCCAACAGTCACGTAGTGTTTCGATGAAGTGAGACCGAGGCTATATTTGGAGTTTGGCGTTGGCTTGTGTGTTTGTTGTTTGGTTTTATTGAAATGGGTGCTAAGTCTCGGTGTTGAGTGCTTGGATATTGACCCTCAACCAATATACATTTTGGAAAATATTTTTTCAAACAATTTATATTTTTCAAACAAAACAGAACACTCTGCATAAAGGAATGAGGGGCCAATTTTGGCTCAAAAGACCAGAAATATAATATAAAAACAAAATTTGGCTAATAAACCAAACTTTGTATTTACCCACAAGAATAATTTTTTCATTCAAACCAATTCATAATTTTTTGCTAAAATGCACCGGAACTTGCTTTGAAGTTCGCGTGCAAGGTACTTGGATTATGCTTGGTTAGAGTCGAGCGCTTTCTACTGCATTCCATTCGTCATGAGCAAAAGCATAATGCATGAAAAAGATAGATATTATTGAGAATGGGTCCCTATTATGGGGAGGGTTCTAACGCAGAAACCCGCACGGGAGATAACTCAGGAGATGTCCTAGAATCCTAGAACTACGAATTTAGCAAACCAAGCTGATCATTGGAACCCCAAGCATGGTGAAAATGACCATGAAGAGGCGAAGGAAAAGATGCTCATCTTGTTGAGATTATTGGCACATTCCTACCTACCCTAATCTACTTGATAATTTTGTTGGTCAGGTATCTGATATAATGGAGCAGTCAAGTAGGCGCAAGACAAATGGAACCCAACCCATTGCTTGTCGATTGAAATCCTAAGTATATATTATGTGTCCTCATAATATGAAATGGCAGTTTTTGACATTTTTGGTCCTTATAGAGGAAACATGTTTGAAAACTCAAGCTAACATGGACCTCCATGTAATCCGCTATAGGATCAATTAAAACATGATGCATGATATTTGCCTCTAGATCTTCAATGACTAGTTGATCGGTTGCATCCTCAAAATCAAACCATGCATCTACAACTTCATCTTTATACTTGAAAACATAATCATCATCAATCTGCAAATCAACGGGTAGTACGATTTCCTCTTGCTTTGGAAAAGGAAGATTTTCCAAGAATTGTTTGAGATCTAGGAAATTATGGTAGATTTGAGAATCCAAAGTTCAATATCATTTTGAACTTTTCAATAACTTAGCTCAAGAGTTTTACTTTTAGGGGAAAATTTGCTCGATTACAAAATACGAAACACAATTGTTAAAAGTCTTCGTCAATGTGAAATTCTGCTAACTTACCCCTGAATTCTTCTATGGCTTCACAAGATGTAGGATTTTCCACATACCCTATCATCTTGAAACATCATCAAGGCTTTGGAATCTGGATTCTTCAGCAGTGAAATTAAGCTTGTGATCTTTGAAGCTTGGGATCTTAAACAATGGAGTCGCCCGGGGTGAATGGTAAGGCCACCCTATGTTTGTTATGGCCACCATCCCGAAGTCAAATCTGAACTTGATATATTTTCTGGAGGACTCGAGCTCCAGCGATTAGATTAAGCCAAAATGTTAGCTCTTTAGGGGGCTGCCCCAAGAGGCTGCCCGGGCTGATCCATAATTACCTCAAACCAGGAGTCTTGGATCTATCCCTCCAACAAGACTCAAAGGGCTCTCTCTTTTCGATTTAGCTTGGTTTGGCATAAAATATTAGGCTAGTTAGGGATCAGTGTTTTTGGTTTTAAATGGTTGGTTTGGGACAGTAAGGAGGGCCATTGGGAAAATGGGTTGTGCACTTAAATATGTGATTCACTCACAGATCTAGAAAAAAATCTTACACAGGGCAAGATAGTGGAAATGTTGGATCGAATTAAGTTTAGATAGCGTCGATTTGAGGAAAAAATATGAGAGGAAAAAGACAGACAAAGGAGCAACTAAGAATTCCCAAACTAGCTTTTTAGAATTTTCCTGGAGAGCTTGAAAGCTCACTTCCCCAGTGGAGTCGCCAAAATGTTAGCTCTTTGAAATTTGCCCAAGGCTGCGGAGGCAGTCACAGAGTCAACCTCAAACCACTTGGAGTCTTGGATCTATCCCTCCAAGACTCAAAGAGGGCTCTCTCTTTTCGATTTAGCTTGGTTTGGCATAAAATATTAGGCTAGTTATGAGGGATCAGTGTTTTTGGTTTTTAAATGGTTGGTTTGGGAGAGTAAGGAGGGCCATTGGGAAAATGGGGTCTGCACTTAAATATGTGATTCACTCTCAGATCTAGACAAATATCTTACACAGGGCAAGGTAGTGGAAATGTTGGATCGAATTAAGTTTGAATGGTGTCGATTTGAGGAAGAACTAGGGGAGGAAAAATCCAAGAAAAGGAGCGACTAAGAATTCCTTAACTGAGTTTTTTAGAAGAGAAATATAAAGATTATCAAAATATCATATGCAGAGTATTTTGCCAATAAATTTTTCTCTATTACTATCTTCTGACAATAAGAATTGAAAACAAGTGAAAATATGACAGGAAAAATACTCAACAGAGAAAGAAATGCCACCAACACATCCGCACAAGAATCCTGTCAAAAAGCATGCCCATTACAGATCAATCATTTAATGATTACAGAAAAAGTTTTCTGGAATGACAAAGCCCACGTTCCAGCCAAAAGGAAAAACACCTCACCGGTCGAACCCCCGTACCTCCAATTCATCCAATATATCTTTGTTTATGGCCACATTAGATCTTTATGAGTCAAACTCCTCTAGCCTACAAAGGTGGATTTGTTCCTATCTTTTGGATGATATTTTTAATGCTGGGAGTTTGGGATCTCTACTTAATTCCAAAAATAGAAAACAATTAACAAACCAAACCAACACATGTAAATTGTCTTCAAACTGTTATAGCTAATGAAATCAAACTCCTTAAAATATGGAATGCTGGAGCTGCCATTTGTAATTGCGGGGTTTTCCTTTAGAGCCTGGAATTGATCTGCCACCTGTGACTGCATCATAAAATTGATGACAAGTGTAGTAGATTGACCACTATGTATAAGCCTAATATTTTGTTCACTGCCAAATATCTCGTGCTCCTTCTTAACCACTCGAACAAATCCATTTGATCGTTAATCTACTCATTTAAATGCCTCTGCCATTTGTCGACAAGATGCTTAAAGGCTCCCTGGCTATTCTCTTGTAAATGCTCAACTGTCTCATCTTTTATTCACTAATTTTTTGCCTTATAATCTGGGATCTGATTCTATTTACTGATTTCTGTCATTGCCAGGTGTCCTAGTTCCTTTCAAACTTGCCATCGAATGGTAGGAAATATTCATCCCATAAAATATACAACAATCGTCAGGAATTGTGAAGTGATTGTTGCATCATATTCCAGTTTTTCTATAGGGTATTTCACGGTTTCCTTTCCTGTCTTCCACATATCATCAAGGTTTTCCAGTTCTTCTGGTGTACTCTCAACTTTTTCAGATTTCTGGACGCAACTTTGGCACTTGTGTGTGCGCTATCGCTTTCTTCACTTTGACAATTGAGCAAGCACCTGCAAACATTTGTCATTTAGGACCTTCATTAAAATATGAGGTCTTCATGGCGAGCGTCCATTGCATATTTTTCTCTACATCAACCACTTCAAGTGTCTACTTGTTTAGCACTACAACCATACATCTGAAGACATAAATATGACCGATCTGTAGACTCTTTTTTTTTTGTTGATTAACACCTCTGCTCAAAACTTCTATATTCGACTGTCATCACAACGAAAAACCTCCATGATGTAAAGAAAGATAAAGTTTGCAAGGATAATGGCTCAAGCGCGAGTGTATGAACCAGTTTTCTTTAACACTTAACCAATCCATCTGTTTAAAACTCAAATACACCCACGAGCTGGGAAACCAATGATGAAACCCTTTAAGTTTGCTAATGACACCTGTGTGACACATTGTTTTCTTTGGACATTTAGCAGTTTGCTCTCCATTTATTCTACATCTTTCTTTGGCGCCGACAAATTCACCTCTGGAAAATTTGACATAAGCAAAGGCAAATGCAGGCTGAAAACAAAAAGATACCTGCGCTTTCTCTTGGTTGGGGATTTGTTGCGTTTACTTTTACCTGTGGCAATAATCCCACATGCATGTGGTAAAACGAACTTTTGGTGTTTATATGAGCTAACAGTCACATGGTCTTTCGATGAAGTGAGCCTGAGGCTATGATTTGGAGTTAGGCGCTGGCGCTGGCTTGTGTGTTTGTTGTTGGTTTGTGAAATGGTGCTAACTCTCTGTGTTGAGTGCTTGGAGATTGGCCCTCGGCCAATATACCTTTTGGAAAATAATTTTTCAAACAATTTATATTTTGAAAAACAAAATAGAACACTCTGCATAAAGGTCGAGGGGCCAATTTTTGCTCAAAAGACCAGAAATAGATTATAAAAACCAAATTTGGCTAATAAACCAAACTTTGTATTTACCCACAAGAATAAAATTTTTTCCATTCAAAACAATTCATAATTTTTTGCTAAAAATGCACCGGAACTCGCTTTGAATCTCGCGTACAGGTACTCATCTTATTCTTGGTCAGTGTCAAGCGCTTTCTGCCGCATTCACTATGCGTCATGAGCAAAAGCATAATGCCTGAAATAGATAGATATTATTCAGAATACTGATTTCCCTATTATATAGGGTTCTAACACCATCAAGTCCCAATAGAGAAAACAAATATATTAAAAAATGCCTTCAAGTCCAAAGAAGATATTTTCGAATGGTTGGTCATGCCCTTTGGTTTGACGAATGTTGTTGGATTACTTAGAGGGGGGGTGAATTAGTAATAGAGAAATTTAATCCTTTTAACCATAAAATGCAAGTGTTATGTCAATGTAGCATTATCATCCAATAGTTGCAGAGTAAATAAACAATGAACAAATGAGCAATCATGCACATACATAGTACACAAGTGTTTTTACGTGGAGACCCAAAGAGGGAGAAAAACACATAATGTTTTTTCTTATATGTATTTAAGAATTACATTCATTGGAAGCACCAACTTCCTATGTTTTCCAGCTGCAACTGGAAGGAGGCTCCAACCCCCTATTTTCTTAGGATACAACCTGAGGGAAGCTCCAACTCCCAAATTCTCTGGCTACAACTAGAAGGAGGATACAACCCCCTATGTTCTCCATCTACAACTGAAAGGTGACTACAAACACCCGTCCGTGCCCCGTCCAACCGCCATGACGTAGAAGTAGAATGATGGAACCACTGGTATAATATCACTATGAGATATACTGCTATAAACCTGTACCAATAAACTTGCACCAAACAATCTGTAACAACCTGTACCAAGCAACATGTAATCAAAATGTACCATAAAAAAGGTGCATCAACCATGCAGCAAATTGTACCATAAAGAAGTGCATCAACCATGCACCAAACCTATACAAATAACCTGTCGCAACAACCTGTCCAAATGACCTATAATCAACCTGTACCATAAACAAGTGCATCAACCATGCACCAAACCTATACAAATAACCTGTCGCAACAACCTGTCCAAACAACCTATAATCAACCTGTACCATAAACAAGTGCATCAACCATGCACCAACCTGTACCATCAATGAGTGCATAAACCATGCACCAAATATGTACAAATCATGCATCAAATACACATAAAATATGACTCATCAAGATGTACCAACATCATCAACTATACAACTCATGTATGTGCCAACTCATCAACTATACAACTCATGTATGTGCCAACTCATCAACTACTTGTCTGAACCATGTACCCAACATGTACCTCAACCAAAATCCCTCATCAATTTCATCATCCAAATATGATTTGTAAATATGCAATAGACATGGTGTATATGATCACATGACTACAAACCTTCCTTAACTTTAACAACAAGAGACTATCATTTTCATCAAACTTTACTTTAGTCTCACATGACTTATTTTGGCTTAGTCAACAACCCTAACTTTAAATAATCATAACTATGTACCTGTATTGAATAAATATATGAAAATAGTACACAATTTTCTTCAGTGTCTTTTATACAATTCCTCCAGGTTTCACTACTTGGAACCTCTCAGAAAAGAGAGTTATAGCAAAAATGGCATACCTTGTTGAATTTTGGCTTATTCTAGAGAGAAAACTTGTAGAGCGTTCCCTGCATGAAATATTTGTTGTATGGATCTGAAAATGGTACAAAAAATTCTACAGATTGTACTCTAACCAATACATTTGGTATTACTGAATTTGGATCTGTTATGAAGAAGTTATGCCATTTTTACCCAAAACACATGTTTTAGACTAGTTTCAAGACCAACCACAAACTCTATTTTCACGGAGTGTAACTCCAAAAATACAACAACCCACAAGCTAAATGTTTTATCACAACTACTTGAATATGTTTCCTCAACGACCTCCATATTTCGTGGTCTGAATCATTCTAGAAAAAAATTTATTGCAAAAATGGTGATATAACCTATAAATAAGAGACCTTAGAAAACATCATCAAAATAATTTATCCTCCCTTGAATTTTGGCCTTCTTTACTTCACCTTCCCTTTGAAATTGTCCTTAGATATTCTTTGGTTACCTCAGTCACTTGTATATATTCAATATGCTCAAGTGTAATTAAAATGAGAGACCCTTGCCTCTTATTTATACTTTTATGTAGCTTCCTCAAGGGGTTACGTTCTAACCATCTTAAACCACTTTCCTTATTTTAGGGCTAACCCACTTCTAACCACTTGTCCACTTAGTAATTTCTCCATTAACTTTATTATTTAAATAATTTCTTTTGTATCCACTTTGACTTATAGTAAACTCATCACTTCACTTTATTATTTAAATAATTTCTTATTTGCAACCACTTTGACTACTTTGACCTTTTGGGGCTTCTAGATGACTCATGAGGGTTC
>SNQJ01S0016776.1:74905-104143 GCA_010110895.2 Picea sitchensis
AAGGTGTTTGAGGATGATCTTGAGATCAAAAAGTTTCTTTAGACAATTTATGAATTTTTAGCGTTGCACATTGATCAAGATCCTAGCTCTGAAGTGGGTCCTCCTGATGATATTTTTCTGAGCAAGATTGTTGATCATCATATTGTCCAGTTGCCTAGAAATCACATCCCAAAGGTACTAGTCCCTTTAGAAAGATTATTTGAAAAAAATGTTGTGGCAGTAAAGGGTGAAATCTCAGGTGATGATGCTGAGGTGGATGAGTGTAATATTGGCACATAGATGGATCCAAAATTTGTCAAATTGTCAAGCATCTTGTCAAGAGAGCAAAGGGTCGAGTATACTGAGCTATTAAAAGAATTTGCTGATGTGTTTTCCTGGACCTACAAAGGCCTTAGGACATATGACACCAGTGTTATTGAGCAAAAGATTCACCTAGAGGGGGAAGCCAAACCATTTAGGCAGAAGTTGAGATAAATAAATCCTATGTTGCTGCCTATTATGGAAAGGGAGGTGAAGAAGCTTTTGGATGCTTAGATTATTCTGCCTTTGAGATATTATGAGTGGATAGCCAATATGGTCCCATTGAGAAAGAAGAGTGGAGAAATTAGACTCTGTGTCGACTTCAGAAATCTGAATAGGAGCTCTAGGAAGGACAATTACCCACTGCCAAATATGGAGCACATATTGTAGAGGGTAACTGGTGCATCTAGGATTTCCATGATTGATGGCTTTTCAGGATACAATCAGATATCTGTCCTGCTTGAAGACAGAGAAAAGACAACCTTCACCACTCCTTGGGGCACATTCATGTATGCCAAGATGCCCTTTGGATTAATGAACGTAGGAGAAAACCTTTTAGTGGGCCATGGACATCACCTTCATTGGGGAGAAGGATCAATTTGTGATCATCTATCTAGATGATATAACTATTTTTTCTAGATCTGATAAAGAACACTGGTATCATATGATGAAATTCTTCTTGAAGTGCAGAAGGTTTGGTCTCTCCTTAAATCCCAAGAAGTCTTTATTTTCCATGAAAGAGGGAAAATTGTTGGGGCACATAGTATCAACTGAGGGGGTCAGAATTGATCCCAGCAGGGTGGAAGCGATCCGAACCCTATCACTCCCAAGGTCTAGGAAAGAGGTTCAATACTTCCTGGGAAAAATTAATTTCTTGAGGAGGTTTGTTTCCAATTTTGCTGAATTGGTGAAGCATATCACCGCCATGCTCAGAAAGGGAAATGAAGTAAAATGGACTTGTGAGTCTTGAGAATCCTTCAGCCAGATCAAGAAGGCATTGATTGAGGCACCTGTGCTTATCAGTTCTGATTATTCCAAGGATTTTTTTATTTTTTCTTTCGCTTCATTCGATACAGTGGTAGTTTTTTTATTGCATAAAACTGAAGAAGGGTTGGAGCAACCGATTTCCCTTTTTAGTAAAGCATTAAGAGATGTAGAGGCAAAATATGAAATCATGGAGAAACATGCCTATGCCTTGGTGAAGGCTCTTAAATATTTCAGAGTCTATGTTTTTCATTCAAAGATCACTGCATATGTTGCTTCATCTTCTTTGAAGGACATTCTCATTCAGCCTGACATGGACGAGAGAAGGAGCAAGTGGATTGACAAAATCCTTGAATTTGATCTTGAAATAAAGCCAACCAAACTAGTTAAAGGCCTAGGTTTAGCCAAGTTATTGGATGGGTCTAATTGTAAAGATTTCAGGGTTAAATTCATCCACACTTTCTTAGAAGATCAACATGCTGAGTTGTCTAAAAAACGTTCTCAGGACAACCCCCCATTGACAGAATGCACTTGGTACAATGACATTATATATTTTCTGCAAGAATTACGACCCCCTGATGGAATGGGGAAGAGAAAGGCAAGAGCGGTAAAGCTCAAAGAAATTAAATATTGCATTATTGACTAGGTATTATATTGGAAAGACCCTCTAGGATTGATCCTGAGATGTCTAGAGACACAAGAGGACCAAAGAATTGTGTTTTAGTTCCATGACAACCTATGTAGGGGAAACCATATTTGGAAGACCACAACCTACAAAATTATTAGGGCTGGGTACTACTGGTCCACTTTATTTACTGATGTCTGCACAAATATCAGAGCCTATATTAAATATCATAAATTCTCTAGAAAGTAGCAGCTCAAGTACCAACCATTGAAGCCTGTGGTGGCTTCAGGACCGTTCCAGCAGTGGGGACTAGAATTCATTGAGGAAATTCATCCTTCTTCAAGTGGTCAACACAGGTGGATCTTAACTTCCATAGACTATTTCACCAAATGGATAGAAGCAATCCCCACAGGGAGTGCTTCTCATAAAGTGATCATTGGTTTTCTGGAGGATAATATTGTAAGGTTTGGTTGTCCGAACATAATCATCACTGATAATGTTGCATCCTTCAATTCCGAGCCATTGATCAAACCCTGTGAGCAATTTGGGATTTCATTAATCCACTCTACCCCCTACTACCCCCAAGGCAATGGGCTAGCAGAGTCCTCAAACAAGAGCCTTATAAAATTATCAAAAGGTTGCTAGAGGAAAATAAGAAGGCATGGGATTCAAAGCTCAAATTCACTCTGTGGGATGATCAAGTGACAACAAAGAGGTCCCTAGGCATCTCCCCTTTCCAACTTGTATATGGGATAGAAGCAATTTTTCCTTCTCAGTTGGCCCTACTTGTAGCAAAGTTATATCAGGATTATCAAGGAGAGCCTGACGATATGATTAGAATAATTCATCAAGTGGTAGAAGCCCAGTATACTTGAGAGAAGGTGATGGATAGAGCTCATGACCGTCAACAGAGGATCAAGCAAGCCTTTGACAGAAAGGAGAGAAAATAAGATTTTCAGTTGGAAGATCTAGTGCTTAAATGGGATGCACCCAGACAATATAAGGGAAAACATGGTAAATTTGAAGCCCTATGGATTGGGCCGTTCAAGGTTTCTGAGATAATTTTGAATAATAACTACAGGTTGCCGAATTTGGAGGGCGATGAAGTTTTTGGTGGCCCTGTAAATGGGCATTTTCTGAAGAAGTTCTTTTCTTGAGCCATAAGTGGATCTCATGTATTTGTAAATATTGTTTTCTTTATTTTCAGTTTTATAAATGACTCCATAACCCAACTACAAGGCACTGAAGCTAATATAAGAGTTCTTGGCATCTCACAGAGAGCAATCCATCCCCCATGGAGCCTAATGTTATCACATTTATTTGTAAGGGGGTGTTTTCCTAAGAAATGGACCCCTTTGGCGAAAACGTGGCAAGAAATGGGCTAAAACCCACTTATCCTAAGTTTTGTGTGTGAAAATGCATCTCCTTAAGTGATGTGTAGATATGGGCGATCGATATCCTTACGCCCAGATCTATGACACAGGATCCATATCGAACCCCCCTGATGTTCAACCTTTAACGAGGGGGGGGTTTGAGTTGGTGGTTTTAAAATGCGGGACCCCCACTAATGTGTCATCCTCTCCTTAACTCGGACCCCCCCCTTAAAACCTCTTACCGCTGCCTACCCCCTCCGAGTAGACCTCTTACTACCATCCCTTACCGCTACCGCCCCCCGCTGACATCTATCTTCCACTCCGTCTCTCACCTTTTCCCATCACATCGCCCTCTCTCCCTCCTCGTCTCATGATGGCACACCTGTCCTCCACTCACCCTCAGACCATGTCCTTTATCAATCCTGCCTACCATATCCTGCCAAGTGTTCTACCACTCACCTTCTTCTACGTAGATGGTCCCCATCCCATCCACTTCCACAACCTTTTTCTTTTCCCCCACTTCATCACCTTGTGCCATGTCATGACCAACCTGTCCTAGCGCAACACCCATGTTTTTTGCCACCCATATTTTCCCAGTCACCTTACATTTACCATGACTATCCACATGGGCGTCTATCGCCTCACCTCCGCGTCGATGAATCGATCACCCCCGCAAAATCCTTGTCCATGTCCACCACCTGGGTCCCCTTACAACATTTCAACAAAGCGACAGACAGCCAAGGGAAATCCTTCATGTCATCCAGTGCATGCGTTGACTCCGCCCACTTAGATCCCAATGTAGAAGTTAATGTAAGTAAGGGAGGTGGGTGAGAGATTGTCTCCTTCCTTAAATAGAATTCCAAAAAGAGACAAATCACAGAGACTGGATGTTAGTCTAGGCTGACAGAGATCACGTCTGACAAAATACTACATGGGAAATCCGGACAACGTCTGCATGCGCAACCTGACAGAGAAACTCACCAATGCAAAGCCTTGAACTCATAACATGATCTCACCTTCAGTAGGGAAGCCAGTTCTAAGTATATGTAGGAATTTTTTCCATTTTGTTAGTGTCTATGGTAGATCTATGCTCCCAATTGTAATGTTTTAATGAGTCCTTTGGTTCTCTGGTTATGATTGTTATTTGAGACTTCTTGTTTAAAGGAAGCCAACTCCTCCTTTCATTTCTTTGCTTCTGAATCTGAAAGCTCGGGCATGGATGATTCAGTTGGGTGTTGTGACTGTGGTATAGTGTAGGTTTGACTATATTTGTTGTTGCAATGTTTTCAAGTTTCTTGAAGTTTTTGGATCCAAGAGGATATTGTATCTGAGACTTTTCCTCCACAGGCTGCTGGAAGACCGGATGTCCAGAACAGACTTTCACGTTTTCTTCATGTTTCTTCTGCCTACTCATCACCATACAAACTTATTGGCTTAAGTTAGATCAAGACCTCACTTATATGTGCCTTCCCAACCCATTTTTCTGAGTTAAAGCGATATAATCTTGAGGTTGCATCCATTAGACTACCCTTTAAACTATTCACCGTGACATACAAACTGATGGGCCTTGGGCTTACCTCTTCTACAATATAGAGGTGACTTCCAACACTAACAAGACCTATCTATCCAAGAGAGAAGTGTGCCCTCTCAGGAAGTGTTAAGAAAAGGGATATTAACTTCAAAACCTTTGAGGGTACCTCAATAGTGCGAAGACACTACGCTCGGGGAAGATAAGATTAAAAATGAAAAGAGGATTCTAGAAACAGTTAAAGAGACTTAGATAATAGGAAAGAAGGGAATGAAGCTCAATAAAAAGAAGGCTAAGTTGGAAAATATACAAGAAGTTAAGGAGACCAGATGTAAGACTTCACAGACCGAAACCTCACAGGAGGCAGGTTCGCAGGGTTTCAACCTCGCTGGAATAGTAGGTTCGTGCAGATTTGGACTTCACCCTGGAGAAGTTATATAACTATTGGAGGCACCCCGACCATTATAATGATGCTCTAGAATGTTTAGGAAACAAATTTATGGGTTTATGGATTACTTTTGGATGTTGATACCTCGCCATAACGGCTAGATTTACAACAATAGAAGAATTTTCTTGTCCGTTGGAAGATCCGTCATGATGTCCCGCTTATTTAAATCATCGATGGTGGCACCGTGACCACTTTTTTCTACCCGTGACTGACTGAGCTAAGTTGAGAATTGTTCAAGTGTAGAGTTGTGCTTCTTGTTGTTATCTGAAAGTATACCCCGCCTGTTCATTTGTCTACCTGTTGTCTGTTAAAAGATAGAATGTTGGGAGAACCCAACAATTTGGAGAAGTCTGTTGAGGAAGTTATTAGGAAAATTATGGCCGACATACTCATATCCGAAGGCATTCAAGAATCATCGAATATGGGACTGCAGGCTTCCCCTTCGACTAGATGTTGTTCCACCTGCATGAACCCCGTAACTGAACAGAGAAGTAGGCACCACGATGATCTGGCTAATGTGAAGCAGATCCCGTCTATCTTGCCTGAATATATTAAGCCTCTAGCTGGCACTGTTAATCGTGAAATTATCCCTCGTGATTTAGAGTACTCTATGTTCACTACGTACATTCCGAAAGGAATTCCCATAGTAGGAAGTCATTTAGGGCAGATCATGTTGTTGAAGCACAACAACTTCAACTTACGAGACTGGACGAACTACGCCACACTAGCTCCTCACCATTATTTAACGAATAACACCAGAAAGAAACCTCGCCTCATCTCGCATACATGGATTAAGGGGTTGGTGCAGTCAACCGTATTGAATGCAATGAAGATTCCCCATTTTGGCCGCCACCAGGAGGTTAACGCTTGCGTTACAATCCTTTTGTCATGCTATCATGGTGGAGATCTATGACTTGATAGAAAAATTACTGTGGATCCGATGTTGATCCACTAGATCACAGGTTTAAACTTGAAGGGTCCTGACCCACAACATTTCTATCTAAGGAATAATTCAGACCGTTCTTTAGAAAAACGCATCAAAGAATCCTATGGGGGGGTAGAAAAGGGGAAGCGAGGTTACAAGGTAGCCTCCATACAAGATGGCATAGTGTGCCTTTCTTGTCAACTCTCAGCTGGCAAGTTAGTGAGGAAGAACTGTCCCACACAGGTCACCGGGTTTGTGGTGGACCTCACAGGAAAGTGTGTGGAGGGCATGCAGATGAACTGGGCGAACTACCTCGTCAATGAGCTAGAAAAATATTGCCGCGAAGCCCAAGGCTTGGGATATGAGTTTCACTACAGTTGGTTGATCATTCTGATCACATTTATGTCTTGACAGATGTCTAAAGGAGATGCTTTCCTAGAGATTGAACCTACATAACCCATGTCCACTCAATTTTCCACCCTATGGTATACCAATGACATGATAAAGTAGTGGCATTCTAATGTTGTGTTTCACATGTATTATCAATAGTTGAGTCACCATCAAATCATTCCTGCATATGACACCGCATACCCTACATCAGTACTAGCCCATAGCAAAGTTTTGTGCTGATCCCCACTTCATTTACATCACCGTGCGAAGATATGAGCACCAGGAAATATCGCAGTCATACTATAAGCTTACTGATGAAGATATGGAGCAGATTACAAAGGAATGCCCAAAATAATTTCTTGTACATGTCGCTGATGCATATTTATCTGACACTGACACTATAGGAATCCCGAAAGTTACACGAGTTGAACATGTCAGACAGTCTAGTGGGATGAAGAAGAAGAAAAAGTAGGTTGAAGTCCAGGACATAGAGAGTGACGAAGAGGACAAAGAGAAAATCTCTGGAGATAACGGGTCTGGCCTACCAGGAGGAGGAGAAGACAAAGTAGAAGGATAGGGAGTAGGAGAAGACAAAGAAGAAAGACAAGGAGGAGGAGATGAAGGAGAAGAATATAAGGGAGGAGGTGAAGCTACACCACCTAAAGATCCCTCTATTGGGACAGTGACACCACAAAAGAAGAAATTTACTCCGAAGAAACCTTTAACAAGGAAGAAAACGTGCACCAATAAGCCACAATTGGAAGCCACTCTCACTGACAATGACATTAGTCTAGTCCATAGAGCTATGGAGGATGCCTATGAAGACATGTTGTAGTGATATGAAGAGAAACATGTGGAGTTGTATTAAAGGATTGAGAGAGAGTTGAAGGAAGTGCAACAAGTTGTTCGCTTGGTCCGCGTAGTTCCTACTGCATTGTCTGTACCTTTCATCACTGACCACAAACTTAGAGGAAGAACCAACTCTGTAGAGTGAACCAGGGATTTGGATCACCCTCCCCCAGTATAGCATCAAGTTTCCTACCCCCAAAAAATTATAGGCTACCCCAACTTGGATGTTGAGTTAAGGAGTACCTCAAGAACATGTCGAAGTATTGGAGGTAGGATTGAAGGCATACAGAAGGGGACAAAGATAAATGATCTCTGAAAGAGAATCCCAACTAAGAAGGCTTACTGATGAAACATAATATCGGTTACAGAGAGCTCAGGAATAGAAGGAGAAGGCTACCAAATCCTTGCAAAAGAAGAAAGAAGAATTCCTAGTACAATTACGAGCAACACAAGACAATGTAGCTCTTTATGAAAGTGAGAAAGAAGAGTTTCAGGCAAAGATTCAGGAGGAAAAGAGAGCTAGTGAAGCGCAACTATAGAAAGAAAAAGAGCAGCTTCTCACAGAGTAGGCCGTGGTCAAAGAAGAAGTAAAGCATGTCGCTCTGTGCTAGGCTTGGCATAGGAGGAGAAAGAGCCTGTCGAAGCTCAAGTAGCGAAGCTCATAGAGACCCTCCAACAATTTCAGGATAGGATAGTTGAATTGGAGGCCCAAATAGTGTCAAGCACCCCATAGGAGGTGTGTGACCAGAGGGAGGAGTCCTCCAAAAATACAGTAGCAAGCACAAAATCCCTCACCTTGGCATGTAAAAAGTTGAGTGACAGAAGCACCCAGACATATGAACACCTCACTGAGGATAGAAAGTTAAATAAGGTAGAGGCTCAGTTACAGGAGGTGCAACAACAAGCATTTTCATTACATGCATACATGAAGATGCTCACAACAGTAGAAAGGATGAAGAAATCCCAAGAGCAGTGCATAGTACAACATCATATCACTACCCTCCAAGGTAAGGTGATGGAAGTAACACAAAAGCTACAACCTGTGAAGTACAAATATTGCAAGGTGTTCAAGGATATCGATGGAACATGGTTCACAATTAGATCAAGTAGTTGCAGGTATAGAACAACACTTGGAAGGGACTGTTACAGAGCAGATAGTCCAGGAGCTTGTTGAGCAGGAGGCTCAGGCGAGGCAGCAAGTCGAGGAAGCTCGAGTTAAGCTCGAGGATTTTGAAGAATTTATTTTCAGACCTGAGTGACTCAACACAAGTCACATGTGAGTGTTGGGGGCATGTTGGTTGTCAACCAAGTTTTGGGGAAACTTTGGTTAGTTTTGGAGGTTTTGTCCCACTTTTGGAATTCGACACGTTGGTCAAAGTAGGAGCGCCCAAGAAGAGATGAGATCATGGATATCACCTATTTTGAGGGTTATGTGGACCCAGTAAGGGGTCCTCTAGGGTTTTGTAAGCGGTTTATGGGATGTCAGCCCATTGGTTATCCCCATGTTTAGGCTTTATTGTAAGATTTTGTAAACTATAAATAAAGAGGAATGTATTGTAGAAAAAGGATTCCAATTATCTCAGTGCTTTTGTATGAAGGAATGTATGTGGTTGAGGCTTTGTGCTCGACTATGAGTTTATAGAAGGTACTAAGTATTGTGATAAGCGATTGTGGCTCTGTGCATGTGATCTAGTTTTGGAAGATAAAGAAGGAGGATCTAGTGCTTAGTGCATAGATATCCTATCTTGTGCGAAGTTTGACTCTGTGGCTTAGTGCACAAGAGTGACTGGATGTAATATTTTGGTGAATAATAAAGAGGCGAAGTGGTTTGTGGACGTAGACCCACCCTGGGGTGAACCATGTATATTTGGTGTCTCATGATTTTCTTTGTGCAATGTCTTTTCTATTAAGTATTTGTTTAGTGTTGTAATGAATGTATACTTTGTTTCTTAAGTATTTTACTTATGATTAAGGGTAAATGAATACTAGATCTAATTCACAGTGCTAGGTGCTAAGTGCTTAGGGTGCATAATCACTTGTTGTTATTGTGCTTATCTGTCCTTGATTATGCTCTGTGATGTTAATTAGGTTAAAAAACTAATTCATTTTCACTTCCTAAGCATTAATATATTATTCTGTAGAGTGCTTTTATCATAGAATCGTGTCCCGACCTGGTTATAGACACTTGCGTCCTATAACCCCCTTGCTTCTACCTCAGGTGAGACTTTGCCTGCTTCACATGTGTTGTTGAAAGGGACGATAGTCGATGTTTTGTTGGTGCATTGTTGAACATTGAACCCTGGGTCTATCCTTGTGCCAACACTTAACTCTCGTCATTATAGTTACCATGCATTTACAATTTATACACAACATGCTCCTTTACTTTTTAAGGGTAACAATTGGGGTATTGAAAATATAGTGAAAACCAATTTCTTATTGTCTTGGGGTTTCATACCTAGGGTTTGAAATGATTTACCAAAAAATACCCCATTGGCACCGACATATTCAATAATCAAGGACTGGATAAGGTCTCACCCAAGACACCACGAGAATCACAAAGATTGAATGTTTGTACATTACATGAAGGAATAATACAGATGTGAATTACTTAGCTCAGAGCTACACATTATATTATATTTAATCATATCATCATTCATAAGTAACACATAGTCTAACATATAATAACACACATTAATAACAAAGCACATGATAGGAAGTATCAACTCGAGCCTCATTCCTTCATTAAATAATCTTAAGTAGACATTCAGATACATAATGTGTCATAGCTTGCTCAGAGACTCATTAGTATTGAACCAAAGACTCGATATTTAGATCTCAATCTACTTTCTCTCTCATATTACAAAACCCAAGAATTACAATGAACAATACTTTACAATCAACATCCAAACTCTTGACCCATTAATAAACATTGAACCTCCATTACTAGGTCGCATGCATCCCTTTTATCTCTATATAAGCATGGAAATCATAACAAATATACCAAGTTACTAACAATATTAAGTACAACGAATTGATTGATTATAAAATAGTTAGGAATCATTACAACATATCATGATTGAATGTGCATGTGTGATATGGTTTCAAAATGGTTACAAGTCCTTGTGCGGTGCCATAATCAGTGCACATGATGCTAAGTTATTCATGTAGGTGCAATAGACTAGTTGGAACACACTGCGTATTGGCATTGCATAGTACAAAACTTGTGGTGCGCATGCTAAAAAACTTGTGGTGCATGCATGGTCTACCAACACGGGGTGCCAACAGGCACAAAACAGGTGGTGCACATGCGATATTCCAATAGGCCCTTGACACTATTAGTTGGCTCATCCTCAAGACAATGAGATTTATTGTGATGTGATGGGGGTAATAAATGGTACCTTCTTCATGAGCTTGGCAATTAAGTTCTAGAAATCTGAGTCAAATTGATAAAAAATATCCAATGGTTCCTTCATGTCTTAGAACAAATTATTGACCTCTTCCTGTGTGGTCACCCTAGGTTTAGGTTTTATTTTCATGCCCAACTCCATCATTGGGGCCACCTTTGCATGCACATCTATGATCACATAATGGTGTTACTCGGACTACTCTTGTGCTTCAAACATTATGGTTGACAATGTCTGTTGGCTGGCATGGGTAGATGAAATATTCTAGTGAAGGAAGAATATATATTTCATGGCCTTCTTTCACACTATAGGTGGAAGGGAAGTCAGTGCGTGATTCTTGTCATTGATCTATGCCTCACTTGCGTGTATGGGGTCTTCGATTGTTCCAATTTTAGGGAGCATTTTGTAGGTGAGTCTAGACTTGGAAGTTGTAGTCAACTACCCTTGAGAATCCTTCCATAAACACTTGTCCTTGGTGCAATATCTTTTCTGCGGCAACAATATTTTTCTGCAACTCCACTTGCTCTCCTAGTGAGGTTCTCTTCAATTTTTCCTAAAGCTATGCATTTTGGGCCCGGATTTGGTGGAAAGCCTATTGCACCTTTCTAAGTTTGTTTGGCACAGGGAGGTTAGTAGATTCACAACAAAAACTTGGAAATCTCACATATACTTCCTCCACTATGATTATCAACGAGGTGTGGCAACCACCTCCACTGCATGGTGTTCTTGTACTTCCCTGTGCGCAACTATCTCATGCACATGTCTTTGTCAGATTTCCTGGTGCACAACCATCTCCTGCATGTGTCTCTATTGCAACTGTATAGGATTAGATGAGCAAGCATTGCATGTCACCCAATTCACTCATCATTTTTTCCATGAATAGTTGAAGGTCTTGTGAAGGTACTTGCACCAAGTCCAGCCCCATATAAGGAAATGACAGAGGCTCTGAACTAGTATATGCCTCGAATGTTATCAAGGATAATGGGTCTAGCTGCAAGATATGATTTTATGTATTGAGATGTGATGACGTAACACCAGTGGTGCTACCTACGATCATCTATTATTGGGAATTAGGGTCAGTGGACGATCTATAAATTTTTAGTGTGTGACATAGCTCACCAAATTTTTGTGACAACTCCTATTGCATCATATACTACACTTCCAAATTGGATTGGAGCACCTTAACGATGATTTGAAATGGTATGGGAGAAGGCCTTGACTCCTTCCTTGAAGTGTTGGTACCTATTTCATGGTCCTCCATCTGACTAGTCAATATCCCATGCTTGGAGGATTGCAGGGGTATCTCATAGTAAGATTCCTCCTTGATGGGAATAAAACTAGTAGGATATGAAAAACTAGATGTGTGCTCTGTTGAGGTATACTTGGAGGTTGAAATCGGCATAGTCTATGCTTATTTTCTCTTCCTGGGTGGAGTTGTCCGCATGGATTGTTACACCCTTTTTCATTGGACCTATGGTTATTTTCCTTCCCCTTTGGATTCCTCTTCCCATTTCCACTACTGCTTCTTCTTGTTCCATGTTTCCAAAATATCTACATCTTCGTCTAGCGTGGGCTATAATGATTTTGTCTACTACATGACTGCATTTTCAATTTCTTCCTCGATAATGAAAAAGGGGAGGATTTCAGCAGGAGTCTGTTGATTTATGAGTGGGATGATAAAAAAAATATGAAAATCACATTCAAATAGAATATAATACTCATACCTATCAATGCGGTTGTGTGGTAGGTAGAAGACTCCCATAGTTTCCCAAATGATTTCAATGTACCATAGATGGAATGCCATGTTTTTCTCGCACTGGACATTCTTGTCTATATTGTATTACAACTCATTGAATTTGGGTGTGGGGAAAGATTGAGAAACTTGGGTGTTGTACTCTCGACTTGGTGGTGGCTACCACACTATCATTGTGAGTAAGTGTAACGCCCAACTATACTAAAAATCCTTGTCACATTCATGTCCATCCACATAGTACTGGATGAACTATTTCATCAAGTATTGAGATCAACACATATTGATGCCCCCAAAACATCACTATATTGTCATGATTACCCTTAATAGGCACTCATCCTTCCAGCACATGCGCATCAACTTCCAGGAAATAAATTACATGGTGAAACAAACTTAGCCATCATTGATAGCCAAAATGACCACTCTTCTCATTCCTTTGTGTGTACTATACTTTTATTACACCTCTTCTTGTGAGGCAGCTCATGTCTTTATTGTTTCAGTAGGATCCTCCCATATTCTAGGAAGGGCCGAGACTTGGTGCATTGTTTCTATGTCAATTGGGTAGGAGCAATCCAACTAGAGGAATCCTCCATGAAACTTGCTAACAAACACATGATTTGATGTTCGATCTATGCCTAAAGTGGGGGACGTCCAATAATGTTATAATCCCTGATTTGTAGATGATATTTTCCCATGTCTTGGCGACCACCTTCCCTCCTTTAAATATTTTTGTGTAAGATTTGAAGCATAGTTCAGGGAATCACGGCTCATCGTATCTTTTGGATTCCAAAAACTTGAATTTGGTAACCATGCCTAATATAGGTCCCTGGATGTGCCCCTTTCTTGGTACCTTGTCTATGAGAATTTGTGCTTCCATTACAAATTTTTCCTTAGGTCACGCATCAGGATTTCTACTTGAAACCATTAATCTAGTTGTCTCTTGACTCAGTTGAAATTTCTACAATGCTACACACAGTGATCCCACGCTTATTCTGTATCACCTACTCACATCTACTCTCTATGGGGGCTTAGCTCTGAATTTGCTAAGAAATCGGTGTAGGCCTAAGGGCTTAGCTCTAACGTTTCTTTGCACTCATCTTTGTAGTAGGAATGAATGGTTCATGATGCAATGGGAACTTTAAATAATTGATTGAGTCATGTACCTAGATAAATTTCACTTTCCTATCTGTGCACTGAGATTTGCACCCATCGTTAATGTTGATCGACGATATGTTGTATTGCCATAAATGTCAACGCATCCATTGGTAAATAATTCCATAATTTTTTTCATTCCCCATGCCATCATCTCCTATCTTATCCCTAACTACCTATCTCTTCACTGCTTTATTATCCCACGTTCCCTATCATCCACCCTTCTTATCTAGTTGTCTTGTATTATGATCTTTACTCTGTCATTTAAACCTCAAAATCTACAGAATCTTTGATTTCTGCTCCGATATGATCTGTCCCATCCCATGTACTTCCTAGATATATCTAACCCTTCTAATCATTGCACACTTATAAATTCCTTTATTCCTACCTACCTAAATGCTGTGCTACCCTAATATTGAATCTTTGTTTTGAATTCATGGTGCCTTCGACCACTGTGGGCCATAATATGCCTTCAACTGACTACCATTCACTAATGCTTTAAGGGGACGACCCTTTAGCATCAAAAAATTTTCTATGCTATCCTCATTGATGTACCCAATCCATAATGGTCCTAACCGACACATGCACAACTTAATCGAGTGCTTCAGGAATTTGTTTTCATACAATAATAACAGGGATCCTAGTTGTAGAGTCTTACAATGAATGTTGTGATTGTGCTAGGCCTTTTGTCTCTATTCCTCCACCATTTGGTTGTTTAATACAATCAATTGGTCCTCTTCCAATTCCAATAACTCATCCAACTATATTTGCAGTGACTAATCATTCAACATTTGTGTTGTAACTACAATTCTGAAACTTGGTACCACAAATTCTAAGGGAATCACCCTTTATTTTCCATAGAATAACCTAAATAGTTTGTGTTTAGTAAATATCTTGTAGTTATTCCTATATCCCAACAATACTTCCAAAACCCTTTGGTCCCAATCATCACACTATACATTGCATACCTTGGTCATTGCATGCTCCAATATCTTCTTGAATCCTTCGACAGTTCCATTGGCCCATGGATGATATGGTGTACTCTCCTGATGATGGATCATAAAATCTTGATTTAACATGAGGATGGTGACATTCATGAAGTGTATTCCTTGATCACTAATTAGTATATTTGGACATCTAAACCTAGTGATAGTGTTCTAAAAAATGAATCATGCGATAGTCTCCACAATACAATCCTTTACCAACACAAATTCTACCCAACGGGTCAAGTATTCCATCACGGTGATAATATGAAACACATAATTTATACGTGTCGCGTGATTGATCGGCATAAAAAAATACAATTTCCCACTTCTCAAATGTCTCTAACATGGTGAATGGAAAGAGGTAGGTCATATCACCTTGATGGCTTCCCAATCCATTAGAAAATGTCACAACACTTACTATAATCCTTATAATCTTCAAATAACGATGGCCACCATAATCCCACATGCAACACTTTTCACATGATTTTCTACCCTACGTTATGTCCACCAACAATTCCTTTGTGTGGATTGTAGAGCACCATTTTGCACTCATTCTCCAATGCACATCTACACAATATCCCATCGACGTTGAGTTTATATAATGTCCCTACAATCAACTTATAATCGATGCTCTAAGTTACCAGTTGTTGGTGGTGTGCTCTTCTAGTACGTTACTTGTTGTATTGTATGCCACAATATTTTCAAGTTTATCCACAACTATCTCAACCCTAAAGAGATATGTTTTAGGTAGCTTATCATCTAAACTTCCTCCAACTTCCCCTGATTCTATCCTTGAGAGATGATCGAGCCCCACATCGTTCTTTCCTGGTTTGACCACTACTTCAAAATAGAACTATTAGAAGATTAAAAACCATTGACATATCCTCACCCCCAACATTGTCTTGTTCACCAAGTATTTGAGCATTGAATGATCGATGAAAAACTTGAAGGGAGTTCCAAGTAATAAGTGTATGAATTTTTGCAAGGAATAGACCATCGCCAACCCTTTGCTCTCCATGTTTGTATAGTTTCTTTTGGAATCAAACAACTTTCTACTAGAAAAGTAGAATGTATGATCAATCTTATCCTCTCCTAGCTACAGAAGAATTATGCCAAGTGAAATGGATGACACATCCACCTATCCAAGGAGGATCTTCATCCAATCTAGAAATATGAGGATCGATGCAGTCACCAATCGCTCCTTTAGTCTGTCCAATGCCTCCTGTCATTCCTATGCCCATACATACTTGGTATCCTGACACAATAGCTTCTCTAACATTTCAAAAACTTTCACATAGCTCTCAAGGAACTATTTTTAATACCATGTATGTCCCAAGGTTGTACACAACTCCCTTATGGAGGTTGGGGATAAAATGTCCGCAAGGACCTCAAGCTTTTCTTTATTTACTAATAGGACTTCCTTGTACATGACATGTCCTAATAGAGTCCCAAAAACTGTATAGAAGATGAATTTTTTAAGATTCCATGAGATCTGTAAATACCTACATTTGTCTAGCATCAACCGTAATACTTGCATATTCTTTTTGAGAAAGTTGAATACCGTCCTATCATCTAAGTATACTTCCAGGGACTTGTGCATGAATTCATTAAATGTTTCAATTAAAATCCTTGAAAAAACCATTCATTCGTTAGACCAAATCACATCAATGTGTATGAAAATGAGCCCCACTATGTTGCAAAGGTTGTCTTGTCCCTATCTTCCTCTGTGATGCACACTTGGTGGTACCTTGAAAATCTATCTGTGAATGAATAACATTTGTGCCCACCCACATTCTATAGTAATTCATCCGTAAATGGGGTAGGAAATGGATCATTCACGCAAGTTGTATTTAATATCCACAAATATACACAAATTCTTAGATCGTCTATCTTCTTCAATTGCACTACCATCAAGATGATCCGTTCTAATTATTTCATGGGGATGATGATATTTGTGTTTCTCATGCGGTCCAACTCCTTGCCCACCCTTTCTTTATACTTTTGGGTTCAACTGATATGGTCTCTTCTTTTCCAGTTTGGCATCCAATTTCGACTAAATTTTCATTTTTCCTTATGGATCCTGTGATCCCCTTCATATAAAACAAAAAGATTGGAAACAGGTCTTCATATTCCTTTAGCAAGTCCACCACTTGCATCATTATTTCCTTGTCCTAGTAATCACCAATTATTGACACTTTTGGTGCCTTTGATATGATGTTGTTATTTTTTTTTCATTTTCAATGGCCATGTATAGTTTGGAACAATGCTACAAGAAGCCTTACCCTGGACTACATGCTATCCCTTGGTTTCATTTGCCTGTAAGTTTTGAGGGTCCTCCTGTACATCATTAATCCCTACCTTCCAACATTACATTGGTTGATTTAATGTCACTATTGGATTGTGATAGGCATAGACTACCTTCTGCATGAAGTCTCTAGGTTGTTGATTGAATATAAAATTCTTCAATAATATGTTTCTTTGCACGGGTATCTCCAATGTAAACTTGAATGTTGTGTAGAACTGATTACTCACTTTTTCCTAGTCCATGGTCTACCTTCTGGATGTACCATATTTTGGGGACCATATCCATAGGCTGAAAAAATCTATGGACCCACTACTCTTGAGGAATTTTCTTAGTTGTCTAGCACTGCTCATAGAACCAAATGTGCTATTGGGGACCCTTGGTCCCCTTGTATATTATTACTAATTGAAAGTTGGTCGGGAGTTGGAACCTTACTTTGATGCATTCTACCACATGCACCCAATCCTGTAAGTCTTTGTAGTGCACCACCCACCAGCATGTAGGTGTTCCCTTCACTATTGCATCCATAGCCTAAATCCTCTTGGTATCAAGCAACTTGTCCTCCATTKGTGATATAAATACATTTATCGTGCCTGTCCCATCAAAACTTGTTAGGTAATGCAACTCTATTCCAACCCAGTGCACTACTTYGGTGATGTTTTCACATCTTTTGGTTGACACTTCATACATATTAATTTTCCATTGTGTCATTGCATCCTCTAAATTTGTTTCATATGAGAAAACACTCCTAAGATTAACTCACCATCGACTTTTGGATTTACATGATCCTCCTTACACCCTGTGATGTTGTATATATTCTCAATGATCGAGCTTTGAACATCTTCATTTACTGTTTCATTGTATTTTTCATGCTTGGTTGGATCCAATAGAGTAATGACACACAAATTCTATCTCAAAGGAAATCTACATTTTCTTCAAATTTAGTATGATATTGTTATAAAATTCCCAGTCAATTCCAAGTAGAGTTGGATAGGCGTCTAAATCATCCATAATATTGATTAATTCAAAATTTTGTTTTGATTTTACCCCATCAATGTTAACTTCAACCTTTTCCAGTCTACCAATGGGATAGATCATGTACTAATTTGTGAGCTTGATTTGAATGGGAGACCACATTGGATTTTATTTTCCCATAAACTGCCATAATTTCATTGGAAAATATTCACATTAGACCACATTTCCAACATGATACCTTCCATCTCATATTTTCCTAACTCAACTTTCATTTTAAATTCTCTACCCATGTGCTTCCTCCTACTGACATGGCACACGTATCATTTCGATAACTGTGTCTATATAGTAGTCTCATTGTCGCCTTCCTCAATCCATCTCATCGACATGTGTATTAATTTCTTAGTAGTCATAGGATCACCCAACACTTTCAGACAATAGTGCAAGAATTAGCTTACTCGATTCTCCGAGTTAGTATTTGGGTAAGCATTACACTGTGATTCCTCATACGCTATGCATCACAATTATTCATGCACAAGTATCTCAACCATGCATCACAATTCTTCATGCACAAGTATATCAATTGTATTTTGTATGTCATGCACGAATCACTTTTTCTATACAATTTCAAACTCAGGAAGTGCCTATGTTGATTTCTTTATTTTTATCTCTAACTGTTTTCATGAGAACTCTCCTCTTTGTAGGTCAGTTTCAATGCAGATACATCCTTGGGTTACTACCCATACTTCAAAGTATTATTTCATTTTTTTTTGCGTGGCTTATCAGTCACAATGTTATAGTGCCCCTTTTTCTCTTCCCATTTTTCCAACAACTCCAAGAAATCTTCCATGACATGGTCCATGTTAGGGAAATATCCACACAATGCAAGGGGATTAGTACAAAACCATGCAAAGTGGCCTGTCTCTCCATAGTTGAAACTGCAGTTATTTTTTCCTTCTCCCAATTGATCCTCTACATATTCCTCTTCCATGTCCTCCTCTCTGACCTCACTGGAAGTCGCCTGGGTCAAATCCTCCATGATATCCACCCTTATTCTCCTCTTGGACTGATCCAAATTTTATGAGCAGAATGAAATAAATACAAATTATTATCAAAATATGATTAACACATAATAACATATATACAATAAATTGGTTTCTATTCAATAAGGAAATAAGCTGAAACTGTAAAATGCAGTAGAAAACAAGCTTGCTAGAATGGTGGTGTCTTATCTCTGAGAAGAGTTGTGACGTCTGTGCTCATTCGCAAGAAGATGATTACAATGAGGATTTGAAACCCTTTTACAATAAAAATGAGTTTGAAAACCCATAGACATTGAAAAACCTAACCCTAGGTAATGAAGCGCCAAAATTCATGTGGGCCCCGTTTGGGTAAGTTAGTACATCAACTTCTCAGGGTCGTAACTTTTGCATACGATCTATGTTTTCGTCACACAATAGCCCATTGGAAAGTTCTATACGAGGAATGCACATTTTAATGTCAGACTCTGAATTAGTATGTATTCTAACTATGGCGATCCCTAAAAAATTGTTTAGGGCCTCAAAACGACCCCAGAAGTTAGGGACCCAAAAACTAGGAAAAAACTGCCAAAATGAGCCAGTTGGAATATGTGGAAGGCCATCGAAATCCATCTGGATAAATCCTTCCCCCTTAGGAATAAGATGAGGAAATATTTGTTGAATTTGTCCCCGGGTGATCCACTTGCCTTGGTGCAGGAGTTGCCCTGCTTTGACAACTTGATAAAGATGGATCCTTTGCTGGAAAGTTCCCTTGACCTGTTTGTCCACAATATGATCATTGGATTCCTGTTGTATGCAGTAGGGGCTGAGCTCTGTTGGTGTTATCTTTTCTTCTACCATTGAGGTGTCTAATAATGATGTGAAATAAGGTCGAAGGAGATCCACATTGAACACTGGGTGCAGGCCAAGGAAAGGAGGAATGTTGATCTCAAACGAATTATCAACCACAATCTTGGTGATGGTGTACGAACCATAATAGAGTGGGAAAATATTTTGAGGGGTTCATGTAAGGCGTTCTTTCTGTAATTGAAACCAAAATTTTCCACCCACCTGAAACTTACGTGGCACCCGGTGTTGATCATAGTGCTGCTTGTACTTGTCATTGGACTTCTATAGGATAACCTGAACCTATTGGTGGATGTGTTGGATCTACTCAATGAACCGAGTGGCTTTGTTAGCTTCAGTTGGATTAGGACATGATTTTACCAAGGTGGCCACAAGGGGTAGTGCAACATGTATGGGACCCAATGGTTGGAATCCCAATCCCACCTGAAAGAGGCTGTGGCCAATTGAGATATGCAGGGCTCAGTTGTAGATATGTTGGACATAAAAAATACTCTCATCCCATGTGAGAGGGTGTCTACAATTATACATGCGTAGGATATGCATGATCATTATATTTACAACCTCAGTTTGGCCATTTGTTTGGGGGTGGAAGGCCGTGGATTTGGTGATCTTGGTGTCCAACAGTGACCAGAGGATTGACCAGAATGTGTTGAGAAATTGACTATCCCAGTCAGAGATAATGGTTTGTGGGATTCCAAAATGTACCTTGACGCGTTCAAAGAAGAGCTTGGAAGTTTCCTCTGTTGTGATTCTCTTCTTGCAGGTGGCCAAAATCACCATATTAGAAAAGAGGTCAACAACCACAAAAACAAAGTCATTTACCCACTTGGTGGACAGAAGGCCCGACATGTAGTCCATTGAGATGGATTCCCATGGCCCGTCAGGAGTAGGAAAAGGGGTGTACAAGCCTTGTTTCTTAGTGGTTGGTTTGGAAATAGCACAGGCAGTGCAAGACCTGATATGCTTACTAACCTCCTGTCGAAGTTTCAACCAGTAAAAATGTTTCTGCAACATTTCCACTATCTTTTCAACGTCGAAGTGTCCTACCACCCGACTGTAGTGGGATTCCCAAATAAACTTCACTCGCTCAGTTGATGGAATGAAAATATGGCCCAGACGACATAGTATCCCATCCTAAAGATGGAAATTAGCGAAAAATGCGTTTGCGCCAAATATTTGGTAGGTGGTGGTGGATTTTGGGTCTGTCTCATAGAATTGGGGCCATCTAGAGGTCTCATGGCCGCAAGAGTCTAGCACCATGGTGAGTTCTGCGACTAGTGGTCTGCTGAGGAAATCAACAACGCAGTTGGTGCTTCCTATTTTATACTTGATGTTGAGGTGGAATTGCTGAAAATAAGTGGACCACTTCTGATGGCAGTCATTCTACAATTGTCCTTGTGTCTGCATGAACCGCAGTGGATTATGATCAATGTGGATGACTGTCTCCTTCCTAAGAATGTAATGTCTCCACTGGCAGAAGGCTTGCACAATGGAGTACATTTCTTTGTCATAAGTAGGGTACTTACAAACAACATCTTGTAGTGTCTCACTATGATAGGCCATGGGGTGGCTGTGCTGAGTGAGAACAATGCCCACAACATAATCTGAAGCATATGTCTCAATCTTAAAGGGCTACTGTAGGTATGATAGTGAAATTACTAGGGCTGAGCATAAGCGGTGCTTCAAATTATCGAACACTTGTTGTTGGGACCGACCCCACACAAATTTTTCCTTATCACCACCCCTGGTTACTTGGTTGAGGGCCCATGCAATATGGGAGAATCCCAACATGAACCTGTGGTAGAAATTGGCAAGGCCCAAGAATCTTCGAAGCTCAATGATTGTGGTTTGGGCTGGACAGTCACAGATGAGTTGGATCTTGGCTGGATCCACATGTACACCATGCTAATCAATGTTGTATCCTATCTAATGGACCCTGTCCATGCCAAAGGAGAATTTTTCCAAGTTGGCATATAGCTTGTGCTACTGTAGGGTGTGCAGAATTTGTTGAATATGTTGTAAGTATTCTTCCCAAGTCTTGATGTAAATGAGAATGTCATCCAGATACACCACTACAAAAGTATTGGTGAATGGTCGCAAGATATCTTCCATCATCCTCATGAAATTGGCAAGAGCATTTTTCAAACCAAAGGGCATGACCAACCATTAAAAAAGACCTTCCTTTGACTTGAAGGAGGTCTTCCATACATTTTTGTTTCTATCAGGACCTAGTGGTAGCCATACTTCAGATCAATCTTACTAAAGTATTTTCCCCCCATGAGCTGATCAAGGAGGTCCTCAATTCGGGGATTTAGGTACCAGTTTCTGAATGTGATTTTATTCAGGGCTCGGTAATCAATGTCGAGTCGCCAGATTCCTTCTTTATTCTGTACCAACATAATTGGGATCTCACAAGGCGATGAGATGGGATGGGTGTGCCCCTTGTGGAGTAGTTCTTGGATCTGTCGCTTGATCTCCTCATTCTCTAACATAGAGCAGTGGTATAATATCCCATTATGCATTAGTGCATCATGGGTCATATTGATGGGGTGCTTGACTTGACAGTGCAAAGATACCCTAGTCTGTGAGGAGAAAATATCTGAGTATTCTTCCACGACCTTATCCACTTGCTTCTGCTGTATGAAGAGGTCGGCCACGACGATCCTGGATGTGGCTACAATATTTATCTCATTCTAAAAGCGAATCATGAAGAAGAAAAACTTCCCCATATGAGAGATGACCTTCTTGCATTTCTTGGCAGAGATCAAGGAAATAACACTAGATGGGATTGCCTCGGTTATCCTGTACATTTTCTTGTTCAAAGTAATAATAAGACCACGAGGCCTAGACTCATATATAGAATGGAGTTTCCATAAATATGGTTATCCCAAAAGAATATTACAAACTTTGAGAGGGGAAACATCACACAATACCTCATCTTTGAAGGTATTTATTTCGTACGATAGTCGACATTGTTGGATGACGTAGATGTCATTTCCTTTGCAGAGCCATCCGATGGTGTAGGGTTGCAGGTGAAGCGTTGTCTGTAGGGAAAGTTGCTTGACAACCTCTACTGAGATGAATTTATTTTGGATACCACTATCAACGATGAAGTGCAGCGAGGTACCCTTCACCGACATTTGTGAATGAAAAAGGTTCTTTCCTTCCTCCGGCTCGTCTGGTTCACCGGGATGGAGCTTGGTGGTGGAAATGGTAGCATTGGGTTCTGCATCAATGATCCATCTCCCCATTTCTAGTTCTGACTCAGAGTAAAATACCACATCTAATTCAGAGGATTTCACCTCAGCCACCAATGACTGCTTTGAGTGACAATCAATAGTGTTATGCCATGGGCTCTTATGGAAGTCACACCACTTCTCGGTATCTTTCTTTGTCTTTCCGGTGTCGTTCTTTTCTTGTAGCCTAGACTGGTTTTCCTGTGGCGGTCTATCTTTTATCCATCCTTTGTTCTATGGGTTGGGGATGCCCTTTCCTGGATTTTTATGTGAGGGGTTCCCAGGCCCAAATTTCCATGTCTTTTGTTTGAGCTTCTGCTCGATTTTGACAACATATCGGTAGGTCGCTCCCAAGGATGATATGTCCAGAAACTCCATTTCAGCCTGGATGTATCTATGAAGACTTTCGTAATACTTGAGCACCATATGTCACTCACAATCCTTGATACCCAGCTTGGTGCACAAGGTATGGAAGCTATTTGTGAACTCAGGCACTGCTTGGTCTCTTTCCTCCCGTAGTGTGGTCCATTTTGTGTACAGGTTGTCATAAATTCCAACAGGGTAGTATTGTTCCTTAATAACATCCCTGAAGGATTCCCAGGTGACCACGACTGTAAGTAATGATGGTTCCTCTATTTCCTTCTTCTCATAGAAAGTTTCCCACCAATATTTGACATGGGGAATGACTTTGGGGAGTGAAAAAAGTAATATTTTCTCTATTCTAGAATGTTACACATTATTTTGGTCATCTTGATGATCCATTAACAAACATGTGTTCATGTTCCCAAAAGAGCCTATCTTCATGAGAAAGGTGACAAAATTTATCTTATCAAAAACCTTATTAAGGAGGGTCATCACAGGCTGCACCATAAGCAGGGTGTGACAATGCCTGGTCGTCACCCTCTCTCCTAAAGCTAGTTTTCGACGTCTCCACAGGATTCTCTACAACTAGGGTGCAACGATGTCAAGACGATAAGAAAAGGTCAAACTTCATGAAAGTTCTAGAAGGGGATATTCTATAATATGAGGTGGCATCCATATGGTTGATATCCTACTCGCTAATCTGATTTGGTGGGATCATCCTAATCTCTTCAACCATCTCTCTTTCCCCTACATAAAGAGGGATTTCTCATGGAAAATGATAAGGTTAATGAAGGTTAATGAAGGTTGATTCAAGCAATATTATTATTCAATAGGCTATGAATTGGATGAGGAATTCTACTTCAATTCATACTTGAGAGATTCATTTCAGTTTATCAAGTCATTGTGGATATTCTTCATTCAAGTATTGGAGCAAGTGTGTGTGTTGGAGAAAATGGTCATCAGAATGGGACCTTGCAACATCAAGGCTTTGGTTGTAATCTCCACTCTCATTTTAATATGATACAGTGATATGTTTCTTTCCCATAAAACTTGTTTTGTTTTATTGTATGATTCCTTAATCACATACATAAGTTATCGTTGAGTATATTATATTTCTTTCAATTTGCTTGGCTTGTGTCCCCTTGCAGATCCAATATCACAGGAGCACTGGAGTGGAGCTAGGACGATAACAATGAGAGGAAGCGATATTTAAATGGTATGTTTCCCATCTCTTGTTAGATAGTAAACTCAATGATTAGAGCTTAGGGAAAACATCATGTTCTGTTTTGTTTTGTTCTAGATCTAGGTGGATCTAGGAAGATCTGTTTATGTCTGCATTTACCGATTAATCTTATAACCTATAAGTTATGGACAAAGAAATACCCTTCTAGAAGATTCAACCATTTGTCGAAAGCATCTGTGTCTATCTTATCTTCAAATATAGGAATATCGAAGTTGATTTGTACCTTGAAGGGGGCGACACCTCCATTTGAGGAAGATGCATTTCCTGTTGGTAGCCACCAAAGGATTTACGCAAAACTATCCATCATCTCCTTCCTCTGTTGCATGAGGGATTCCTCGATAACATTTTTGAAGGGATCTCCTATCTCGTCGTATTTATTTTCTCCTTCCATCAGAGATCTCTTAGGCATGCATGAACTTTTTTCCTCAAGAGAAACAAGCTCGAGACCCAATTCTTTGTACCCTGACCTCATTGGGGACTTGCATTAAGAACGACAAGGAGCATATTGCTCGGATACCACTGATCTAGATTTTATGAGAGTAATGAAATGAAAACATATTATTATAAAAATATTCTTAACACAGAACAACAGATATATAGTAAATTGGTTTCTATTCAATAAGGAAATAAGTTGAAATTGTAAAATGCATGGAAAACAAGCTTGCTAGAATGGTGGCGGCTTATCTCTAAGAAGAGATGTGACAACTACGCTCATTCACGAGAAGATGATTAAAATGAGGCTCTGAAGGACCTTTTAGAATAAGAAGGAATTTCAAAAACCCTAGACATCCAAAAACCTAACCCTAGGAGATGAAGTACCAAAAGTCATGTGGGTGTTGTTGGAGTGAGTTAGTACATCAACTTCTCGGGGTCGTATCTTTTGCATATTATCTCCATTTTAGGTGCACAATAGCCCATTGGAAAGGTATATCCGAGGAATACACATGTTTCCATCATACTCATACTCAATATACAATTTGAATGTGGCGAGCCCTAAAAACGATGTTTAGGGCCTCAAAACGACCTCGAAAGTCAGGGACCCGAAAACTAGGAAAAAACTGCCAAACTAGAAAACTGCCAAAATGAGCTAGTTGGAATAGGTGGGAGGCCACCAAAATCCATTTGGATAATGAACCCAATAAACATTTTCAATATTCTCCTTCATCAATTGTAGCAACTGACAATTGTTCACATCATTCCCCATGGATTTGTAGAACTCATAGAATGGGGTATGTGTAGCCTTCTGATACTTCTGTAGAGTTGGGAAATGGGGAGGTACATGGCCCCATTATTTGAAAATATTACATCATTCTATCTTCATCTCAATAGACAATGGGTTTGACAGTCCCATCATCATGTAATTTCCTAGCATAGTACACTCATTCTAATGGTGACTTTCTGCAAGGTAGAGGGCACACCAAGAATTTTCATGCACCTCTTTCCCCTTTTTCATGTCTTAAAATTGCATGGTGAGGTTCACAAGTTGGGATTTCACTTGCGCCAATCCTATGGACATCTTGCTACCTCCTAATATATACTTCAGGTGCATTTAAATATCTACAACTTCTCACTGGATCATCACTTTTTGATGCATGAGCAGGACCTGAATGTGAGGGAGGAGTTCGAAAATAAACCACTCTCTATGTTGTACATCCTGGATTTGGAAATTTAGTATGTCCAATATAATCTCGAACTGTTTGTCATAGTCCCACATGGTTTCTCCAACTTATTGCTTGATCTCCTTAATCTCGGTTATACATTGTAACTTTGAATTAGGTTTATGGAGTTCTATAAGGATATCTCTCTTTATCTTTGTAAGGGACCTTTCCTATCCCAATGGAAAAATAAATTTATAATTCATATACCACATCAGATATCTATCTCTAAATGTATTCTTTAACTATGTGATCTTAGATGTCTCGTCCGTGACTCACTTCATAGACTAGATTGCTTCACAAGTGAACCAGTGTTGTTCTATATCATCTCTTTCCATCCCATGAAACACGAGAATTTTGAGGGTCGAATCCTGATTAGCCATATTTTAATTAGAACTTGATATTCCTAACTGATTGCTACTATTTACTACTATTACTAACAATATTTCTTGCAAATTTTTTCCGACTTTGGTTTTCACTCCACTTGTATCTTATATTTCCCTTGCTTCTAAAATTTCTTCTTCTACCTCACTTGCCTATGAAACTTCTTCTTCTATTGTTTCTTGTTGGTTAAACATGCATGAGGGGATGGTTCAAAGAGGTTTTCCTCCACAATATCTCATCTTATTCAATGATGTATCCAAAAGAGATTCCTATATTCATTTGCAAGAGCCTCCTTCCATCAACCAAGGTCTTTTCATTTTCTTGAATTGCACCCTCATGACTATATTTTGTGGTATTGTCATTATATGATGTACCTCATCTTCCTTTGATTCAACTCCATATCTCATTAGCCAAGGGGATATTACGTTTTTTTGAACAAATTTGCTACTACTTCCCATGGTATCCTCTCTTGATACGTCGTTCTTGATGCCACATCTCTTTTACGACCTCTCTTCTTCTACGCCTCTCTTTGGCTTGACTTATATTCTCTTCATCCTAGATCTTCTTGTTACTTGTTCATCACCCATTTATCTCCATTCCCAACATTTTATCTCGACTCTCTTCCTCAACTTGGTTCTTGTTACATATCTATCAACTCTTCTTCTTCTCTTCTCTTCTAAACCCATTCTCTCTTTACCTGATCATATATTCTTCCCCCATCTTTTCATCCCCCCCTCCGCATGGGGGATTTATGATTCTATTCTATCGGGCTCCATGCGAATCATCGCCTTCTCCATGAACAATGTCTTGATCCGAAGTGGGATTTATTCTAACAATATTCTTCTAGGGTCGGCTACAAAATTTCTTTCCGCGCTACTAAAATATTCCCTGCATTCAACTATAAACTCAAAAATATATCCTTCTTTAACTCATTCGAACAAGAAATGAATGGCTCTGGCCAATTTATTGTCCAAATATTTCAAATGAGTGATATTGGTCCCAAACCAATGGTTCTTGGGCTCGTCACATGGATTTTATTTTTTCTGTCACTTTACCCATTCATGCAATCACTAGTACATATGACCAAATTTACGACAGTTTTTCATTGATATTTCCACACTTATCCATCGCAATTTCCATGAAAGTTGAGTTTTTTTTTTGTCGGAATAATTTCGTCGCTCTATTGATGATCCAGGTGTGTGTGGAAACATCGACGGAATTATCTCTCCACGTGTCACCACCTTCAATTTCGGTTAACCCTGTGCATCATCGCAATTACGACGAAACCTCGTCGCAAGTACATCGAACAACCGTGGCAATTACGACAAAATGTCGTCAAAAACTTATGACAAGATGCTGTATGTGCGATGAAAAACCGTGGCAACTTGCGACGAATACCCGTGGCAATAGAGACAACATTGATTCATCAAGACTAAAGTTACGACGAAGATGATGTATGTGCAACGAAAACCTGTGGGAACTTGTGACGAAAGTTCGTCGCTATTTCCATGGTGGTCAAAATGCAATTTTTTTTCGACGAACTATCGTTGATATTGCTACGATGGCATTAAGTTTAAAAAAAAAAATTACACGAGATATGTTATTACCATATTACATTGTAATATGGTATACCATATTACAATGTAATATGGCATTAACATATTACATTGTAATATGGCATTACCATATTACATTGTAATATGGTAATGCCATATTAACCCACAATTAATTGCAAGCCAACATGAAGAAATATGAGCTTGGAAAACAATTATTTTGTATGGATTTTGTAGTTAGAGGATGTGAATTTTGTATTGACCTAAGAAATTTAAAATTCATTGTAAATTGGTTGATCCAAGATAATTTAATTGAACCAAGGTAATTCATGGGGTTAGCAAATTATTTAGGAATGAAATGTCTCTTCAATGCACATTAGAAAAGGAAAGTATAACCTTTCAATTCATTGCAATTGAAGACCAAGTAACTGAAGCTTTGACATGAAAGAATTGTAATGCATCAATATTAAATCTAATGAAACTTGCAATTTCATTTAAAATCAATTCAAATTTCACATGATACATAATGGCGAAACCTTTGATACAAAAAAGGAGTTGGATAACATAACACTTGAAACTTTTGTTGGTGCAATCATAATATACCCCAAATAAGATGAGGAATTGTACATCATAGTTTAGGCATTGAAGTATGATAAATATGATAAATATATACATTCGTTTAGGCATTGAAGTATCCTCCAACATTCTGAAGTATAGACATTGAAGTATCCTGCAACATCTTGTTTCGGTAATCAAGCTATATGATAAATATATACAAAACCACATGTTCAATTTACTTTAAGACCTATTTGTTTTTATTTGACCATAGCTCTAAAGTTAAACTCTTATGTACTTGAAGCATATAAGGGATTACCTACATCTAGCTCAAATTTTGGCAAATGGTTAAAACCTTACAAAACTTGTATATAT
>SNQJ01S0016777.1:17625-56321 GCA_010110895.2 Picea sitchensis
GTTGCTGATAAACCCCAAGGATTGTAGTCCGTAATAAAAAGAAAATTGTACATACATCTTGTGTTCATTGTGGTGATGACTTGTTGATGATATATTGCTGATATGTGCTTACATCTAAATGGTTATAAATGACAGCAATGGGTAATGAATAAATGTTGAATGCTAATTGATAAGTTTTAGTGCAAGAGGGAAGTTTTGGGAAAAAGAGCCCCACACTCATTCACCCCCCCTCTAAGTGTGGTAGGTGTGTCCAACACTAAATCCAATTGACAATTTTCAAACATTATCAATGCAACCAAGATGCAAATTTTATGCGAATATCTCCATGCATCATACGTTTTGTCAATAAGACAACACCTCAATAATTGCACATAAAAAATAGAGACAAAAAATGATGCAAATTTGATGCAAAAGGTGTTATTCCTATGTGCATCATATTTGATGTTGTACAAACTTGATTTCTTTCATAGAATAATTTCATTGTGATGTGACCCTGTAGCCCTATATTGTACTAATGAACAATTCTCCCTTATGTAAAGAATTTAATGTTGATGATCACTTAAGAGGCCTTAAGTCACATGATCACAACATTTTGTTAAAGGTACAAACTATTAATGTGGTCGTGATGTAATTCAAACATCCTTAATTTATATTTTTTACCTTTTAATATTGGTACAATATAACAACTTTGAGAAGGAACATGCTTAAACTATTTATTTGATAACTATATGTGGATGTAATTGTCTCACACCATATTTACTTCATGCCATTGGATGGTTATCTTCATTTAAGGTAATTATTTATTGAATTGATATCTTTTTTTTTTATTTTAAACTTTGGAATAGAGCATGGGGAAACCCACCTGGAACTTCCCATCATTTTGAGGATGGTACCCAGGTGTTGACGATTAAAATCACAATAAGGATTTTGCCCGCAAAGTATTGCTAAAGCCTATTATTATAAGCTAACAAGATATATAATACTAGTAGGTGGGACCCCCTTGTAGACTGGGAGATCAGATCTGGTTCTTATATCATATTTATGCTGCTATTCGACACTACTTACATGATTCTACATCATTGATGAAATTGGGGTTTTATTGGAAATGAATAAGGGTTGTTATGTGTTGTTTCTAATTACGACAAGTGAATGATGGGTAAGGCAGGTTATGCTTTGTTCCAAGCTCTAATTTCATGCTACAGTGGCCTATGTTATCCATTGCTACCATTGCTATCTATTACTGGATTCGTTACTTTGACACCTGCAAAATAGACATGCTAGTAACAATACATAAGAGCAGTTGAAAAGAGAAAAAAACAATATAAACAAAATGCAAAAATAAAAGATTGAACTATGCTACTATGCTACACTACATGCATTGAAATTAGAATGATCGTTGTTAATCCTAGCTAACAAGCTAATAGCTATGCAATTTATTGAGTTATATGAAAGCATGGTTGATATGTGTTATGGTATAGTTGGCGATGATTAAATGTGATATGGGTGGCGCTCTTGGCAATTAGTGGATGTTGGTTTCGATGCATGGTTTAATTAAATGAATTAATGGATTAGTGGGCTGGCGTTTACTAAGGAATTGAATGATTGAGGGTGGAGGCGACGTGCATTTATTACACGTCACCCTTACTCCTTCCACTGGTCGCCACCCTAGTCGGGCCATTGTTCAACTATGTTTTTCTTTGGTTAGGCTCCGACTTTCAAGCAGAGGAAGAACTGCTCGACCAACTCGTGTTCTAAGGTGCTTTTGGTTACAGGTATGCCTTTTCGCCATCCATGAATCTTCTCTGGTTATGAAATAGATATTGGGTTAGAGTGTATGGGTCTGTTCTTTCCTTAAGTATGGCAATTGTGTAAATTTGTGATATTTGTCTAGAATGAATCTTTGGTGGTTTTCATTGCAATAATGGTTGAAGTCACAGTGTTATTGGTCGTTCTGAGTATTAGCCGCCATAAAGGCTCTCTGTCATCCTTGCTAGTTTTAGTTGGAGGGTTTCATTTGGTCTAGAGTGGCTGGCTGTCTCCATGCATTCGTATCACCATACCCAGTCTTTGCTGTTATGGGGTTTACTAGTTTTGAAATGCCTTTTGTCACTGCACATTGTTTCACTTGGGTATGGGTTGTTCATGCTACTGATGGTTGCGAAGTGGGTTATATTGCTTCTTCTCGGCTCTATTTTATTTCAGCATTGTTAGTTGGTTGATTGGGAGAGCCACAAGGGTTATACCCTGCGTGTTCTAAGTGTGTCACAAGGCCAAAATGGAGCTTTGCTCCTCTATTCATAGTCTCTCCTATCTCGCAAACTGTCACCCCGTATGCAAAGTCATTGGTGGTATACCCTGTATGCGCACCGTTGGTCTTGGAGGTTCTCACCTGATGATGGGAGTCGACTCCAGTATCCCTACATCGGTCCACATAGAAAACCCTTGATTTCTCAAACCAGGGTTTTGATTAAGGGAACCGTTATGGCTTGTCGGGTATACTGTTGGTTGTTATGAGTTGTTGGTATATTGTCGACAATGTTCGATTTTTGGCTCGTCTCTGTCAATTATGTTGACAATGGTGTTGGTTTTGGTATCTAGTCACTGCATTGGTTATTATGAAAATCAAATTGATAAACTCGACATGGTAATTTGGTTGATTGGAAAATTGGATTGAATGCACAGTCATTGTCTATTACATTGTGGTTATTAAATTGTTGACCAAGCATTAGTTTTAATTGATGTGACTGTGTGCTTTAAATTATCGAATGGGAGTATTTCAATTGTGGTAATCATGGCAGGGCCATCCACTCTATATGTATGGATATTATTCGATTGCGCCATCATATAGGGTCACATGTTTTTAAACAATATGGTTTGTTAATTTGATCAAATTGTGAGGTGAGATCGGGCATGATGCTGCTGCCTCATTGTATTGGGTTGATATCCCAACATTGTGGATGTTTAGATTCAAGTAGTTAAACATGACAGTCACAAAAATGATCTCGCATTTTGTTAAGTGGTATGTGTATCCCACAACGTCGTATGAATCGTAATGATAATTGTCGTCTCTGTGTTTAGATGGAAAATTAGGATCTTTGCAATTAAAATATGGATCATTGTGTTTGAATGCCCATTATGTATGTTAAATGAATACCATACATCTTAACAGAGATAAGCACGGGTGCGGTGGCAGTATGGTCTTATTACAATTTATTTGTTGATGGAAAGTGGTTGATGAGTTGACACTGAACAAAGTGGAAATAAGTGACTGTGTGTTCATTTGGAAATTGTTTTAAAATAGTAAGTGGATAAATGAGAAGGAACATAATTATTTTACAGGTTGTCGTGGAATGCATGTTGTCTTGTTGGTGACACTGTGTTGAAAATATGATTACAAACAGTGAACAAGTCAATACGCATAATTAATTGAATTATGCACAATAGTTTTCATTTGATCACAAAGATTATTTGGTTGGCATTATTTCCTTTTACATAATGGTTTAATGGATTACTTAATTAATTTTATGAACAATATCCGCTCTCCCTCCTTACCATTATTTCTCTTTTCACTAAATACAACCCCATCGCCTTCCCACATTCATTTTTCACTCCCTGTTCTAAAATTTAATTACAGTTAAGAAGAGTTCTGTATTGAAGCAGTTTGAAGTCGCAGTTTCTTGGTTGGATCATAGTGATATATTCTTTGATTTACATTACAGTTGATTGTTTGTTGTTTTTGAGCAGTAACCATGTTTCTTTTCCCTCTCATTTTATCATTTTTCACTCAATACAAACCCCTCACATATCCCAGAACCTTTGTTCACCCCCTTCTCATCAATAATAGTTAAGAAATTTGTATGGATTGGATTGCATGAGTCTGATATGTTGCCGAGCCAAGATCTATTTCATATTTTTAAGGAGTTGTCATGTATGGTTGTAAAGAAATTATTTGCTAATCAATCATGCATGCAAGAATGATCTTCTTCAGCTGAGGTAGCCATGGTAGAGGCAACATAGGAAGAGGTAATTGGAACAGAGGCCCAAGAAGGCCAAGATTCTCCATACACTTTGATGCTGAGTCACAAGAGTTAGGCCAGTTGTTTTAGGCCAGATTTTTCAATTGGATTGGGCAAGGAGTGGTCCAACCTAGGCCTGAAAGGCCTCCCTTCCAAGCTCCATAAGCCCCTGGTATTCTTGTGCCCCCTCATGTCTCATTGCAAACAAAGGTTCTTGAAAATGACGAATGACAAAAGATTGTCCACCGGACAGTCTCCCAACATCGTGGCTAGCCCAATTTGTCCTTACTTGCTCCCTCATCTATTAACCAGATTGTCTAAGCTGCACCTATCCACTCACCAATTCAGTCCTCTCATGCTAGAAAAAGGTTGAAAACCGAGGCCCACCATGCCCTTGACAAAGGAAAATCCACTGCTACCCCTTCCTCACCCTCTAATGGCTTTGATAAATCCGTGTCTTCCCGGATGCATTTGAGGGATGATTGTTCTCACGTGATCAATGAAATTAGGCCTAAAGGCTCATCACAGCCAAAGGCAAATTCAGAAAAATCGAAGTGTGACAGCAACAATCAAGGAAAGATTACATCTCATAGTGGGAAATATGGTTTTTGAGTTTTTATTTTATTTATTGTTGATGACAGTTGACTTGAGAAGTTTTGGACAACATGTTTTCTTTGGATATATGAGTAAGATATATTTTGAAAATAAATTCAAATATCAATGAGATAAATTGTCAAATGTTAATGTGATGACGAGAGTCACAAGGAGGGGTGTTCTGCTTAATTAACTAGTTATGTTATGATTTTTAAGAGTTAAAGGGAGTCACAAGGGGTCCCACCTACTAGTTATTATTTATTAAAAACCCTTATTATGATTTATTACTTCCCCCCCCTAACTAAAAAGTTGGTTGAGTTTTTAGTTAACTTAACTAATGAGGTGGTTAACTACTTCAACCAATTCTAATTTTCTTAAAGGAAAAAGGAAAGGGAGGAACAAGAGGAGGATAGAAGGAGAAACATACTAAGGTTTGCTCTTTGAGTTTATGTTTAGGTAGTTCAGTTTTCATTCATTCCTTAATTTATCACAAGCCTAATTATTTTTTATGATAGTAGGGTCTTATTGTAGACAACAAGATTCAGGGCTGAATTACATCATTCAGACACTTGTTCTTTCAGAGGTGTTGATCTATCTTTGATAGTCTGTGTAGACTTGTCTGTTTGTGAATTAGTTTTCATGACTGACAAAGGCTATTGTGCAAAGTCGAGTGGGAAGCAATCTGTGGCAAGATGATCCAAATTTTAGAGTTCAGTTTTTGATTTTCTGTCAGAGGTCCTTTTGTATGTTCCATCGAGGATGTCTAAGTTTGACTTTGGTCCAAAATTTCTGCATGAGATTTTGTAAAGAGAATGACTCTTTGGTGAATTGGAATGAATCAAAGGATTGCTTTATGTCTCATCTGTCTTGATTATCATCTTGGTGTCTTTACTTCTGTCTTTACATTTGTTTTCAACAACTATTATATTCAGAAAATTATATTAAAATGAATTTTCCAGCAAGCTTTTATTTGTGAAAAAGACTAGCCTAAGCACTTGTAATTGATACTTGTGAGTTAAGATTTTTTTTTTATGGCTATAAACCTAGGGTGATATTCCTGTCTATTTTGCTTTAGCCAAGCAAAATCTGAAAATGCTTGAGTAAGATCATTTCATATATTTTCCTCAACATTTATTTGGTGACCATACTGGGGAGATCTTTAATATCTCTCTGGTTAATTTTTATACTCGATTTTCATCATGACATCTATTTTTATGATATTGATTCTTTGACTGTACCTATTACGAGGCAGCCCAATATTGAGCCCGGTTTCCAAGATCAAACCAACATTGCTTTAAACTTGTTTAACACCATTTTAGACACTGCCAATACCCATGCCGAGCTTAATCATTCATGAGCAACAATTGAAAGAGATATTAGTGCCCAAGAACGTTGGGAAGCTAGACGTAGACAACCTAGAAATGAGTAGTAACCTTCTTGTTTCTTCAGTTTTGGCCTTTCTTTCATGTCCTTAGACTCTCGTGTCTTCAGAAGAAGAAGAGGCTTATCACCCGAAACTAACCCTATTGCTGAAATAGGAAGAAGAAACGTTGTGTTATCTAACCAACAAAGTGCTCTAAGGAGAACTTTGTATGATTCTTCAAGTTCGTCTTTTTATCCTTCACCTATCATCCACAAGATGGCATCTAGTGGTGGCTCTAGTGGCATTGGAAGTGCTTCCTCTTCTCAGTATTCAACTTCATCAGTGATTGGTAGCTTATATAGCCACCATATCCCTATCCAATCTACCACAAATTCCACCAAAGTCATTAAAAAATATGGGCTTTTCCAGTTTGAAGAAGACGCCACAACCACACCGTGGCATGTGTCCTCTCCTCTCAACCTAGCACCTGCTACTTGTCCACTTCCTAAATTCAAAGAACATCTTCCTAGGTTTTCATGAAATAACACTGTCACTACAAATGAACACCTGGTGGATTTTTCTAATGCTTTTCACAACATAGGGGCCAATGACACTGATACTTGCATGAGCTTATTCATCAATTCCTTGGAAGGAAAGGTTGCGGCTGATTTCTTCGACCTTCCTCCTAAAATTCTGTCCACTTGGGAGGAGTTAATCTATTGGTTCAAATCCACTTATGGGCAATCTAAAAGCCCAACCGAGAAGTTACATGAATACAATAACATCGCCTATAAGGGTGGTTAGACAAATTTCCCTTTGGATATGTGGATGATATAGATGATGAGAGCATTTGTGCTTTCATTCAAGATGAACCTATTAAGCCTGAGGAAATTATATCCATAGAAGACGACAAGATTCATAAGGGCTTGACTCCTCTTGAGAGTTCGTTTTCATCGAGTGATGCAGGTAATAAAGAGAAACAGAGAGAAGAAGAGTCAAGAAAGAAGGAGGGTAAAACCATCTCGTTGAACATTGGGGCATTCGAATCTCCGAGGAATGTTAAAATAAGTGCCCAATGTTCTGATAAAGAAGAAATGAGGTTTGCCAAGCTACTTGGTGAATTTCACGATGTTTATGCTTGGTCTTATAAGGATCTTCATGGTTTTGATCCTGGTCTTATACAACATGCTATCCCCATCAAGGAAGGCATGAAACCAACTAGAAAAAAACAAAGACCTATTAAATCTGCATTTAAAGCAACCTTTCAAAGGGAATTGGAAAATTTCTTAAGGGCTGGGATTATTTTTCCAGTGTACCCTGAATGGGTTTCCAATTGGTTACCTGTTTCAAAGACCACTGATCATATTAAAACTTGCATTAATTTTCGCACTTTCAGTCAGGCTATTATGAGAAATCCTTTTCTTCCCCTCACTATGGAAATGATTCTACAACAGGTTGTAGGATCATAGATGAGGCCCTTACTTGACAAATGTTTGGGTTGCAGTAAAATCAAGGGAAAAGGGGCAGACGTTCACAAAACCACTCTTATCACTAATTGGGGTACCATGACTTTTAAATGCCTTTTTTATGGCTTACCTGATGTAAGTACCACTTCTAAAAGACCTATACACACAACTCTTCATGAATTGATCAGTATCCATATCTACCTTGATGATCTAATCATATACGTTAAAGGGATGATAATTACCTCAAAGTTCCAAGTGTTATTTCTGGGTCCTTTCAAAATTGCTTTTGTCCTGGATACTAACTCCTACATTCTAAAGGATTTACAGGAGCAATTGTTTTCCTACAGTACTAACGGTTCTCTCTTGAAAAATTACGAGGGACCAACGTGAAACATTCTAATGCTGTTTGGATTTTCTGTATAATAGTAACCTAGCTCTGCTTTTAATTTTGCACTATTTTCTTTTCTGCTTTATAGTAGTTTGACTTCTGCTTTCTATTTTAAAAATTTCCTACTGCTTTTACGTTTATGTCATTTTATTGTTGTTGTTTTAAACTTGCAATTTGACTTCTGTCATGATTTTGGTTTCCTACCATCTTTTAGTTAACTTGGTCAAAATAAGATGTTTGTTCAATTCTGCCACAGTGACACTCCTGCAAAGTATTGTTAGTCAATAACAATCAAGCTTACACAACTGTTACAATGTTTCCTCTGAAAGCACCCTTGAATTTGTTATTTTCTTTCACTGCTGTCTTATAAAGAGATTGGTTATCTCCTGCTTCTGCTTTCCATTTCTTCATCTATTTGAGAAATAAAGAGCAAGTCCATTAATTTCTCTCCTTGAAGTAAAGAGTAAAATCTGGTTGAATGATCATGCATACATGGATAAACCCCCTCATACTTAACATTTTTCATGAGTTATTCCCAAATTTCCGGTCATTTTTCCATTAAATCCACTCCCTTCCCCTTGTTGCATGATCACTCTAGTTATATATTCTTGACCTACTGTTCTTGGTTTGCGGAACCATGAGTTCTGAGTTCTAAATTTGTTGAAAACAAATTTCCCTGTGGAGTCTCCAGTTTGTTGGGGATTAAAATCACAACGAGGATTTTGTCCGCAAAGTATTGCTAAAGCCTATTATTATAAGCTAACAAAATATATAATACTAGTAGGTGGGATCCCCTTGTAGACTGGGAGATCAGATTTGGTTCTTATTTCATGTTTATGCTTCTGTTCGACACTGCTTACATGATTCTACATCATTGATGAAATTGAGGTTTTATTGTAAATGAGTAAGGCTTGTTATGTGTTTCTTCTAATTACGAAAAGTGAATGATGGGTAACACATGTTATGCTTTGTTACAAGATCTAATTTCATGTTACGATGGCCTATGTTATCCATTGCTACCATTGCTATTTGTTCATGGATTCGTTACTTTGACACCTGCACAATAGAGATGTTAGTAACAATACATAAGAGCAGTTGAAAAGAGGCAAAATCAATATAAACAAAATGCAAAAAGAAAAGATTGAACTATGCTACTATGCTACACTACATGCATTGAAATTAGAATGATTGTTGTTAATGCTAGCTAAAAACCTAATAGCTATGTGATTTATTGAGTTATATGAAAGCATGGTTGATATGTGTTATGGTATAGTTGGCAATGATTAAATGTGATATGGGTGGCGCTCTTGGCAATTAGTGAAGGTTGGTTTCGATGCATGGTTTAATTAAATGAATTAATGGATTAGTGGACTGGCGTGTACTAAGGAATTGAATGACTGAGGGTGGAGGCAACATGCATTTACTGCACGTCACCCTTAATCCTTCCATTGGATGCCACCCTAGTCGGGCCATTGTTCAACTGTGTTTTGCTTGGGTTAGGCTCCGACTTTCAAGCAGAGGAAGAACCGCTCGACCAACTCACGTTTTAAGGTGATTTTGGTACAAGTATGCCTTTTCGCCATCCATGAATATGCTTTGGTGATGAAATAGATATTGGCTTAGAGTGTATGGGTCTGTGCTTTCCTTAAGTATGGAAACTGTGTAAATTTGTGATATTTGTCTGGAATGAATTGTTGGTGGTTTTCATTGCAATAATGGTTGAAGTCACATTGTTATTGGTCGTTCTAAGTATTAGCCACCAGAAAGGCTCAATGTCATCCTTGCTGGTTTTAGTTGGAGGGTTTCATTTGGTCTAGAGTGGTTGGCTGTCTCCACGCATTCATATCACCATACCCAGTCTTTGCTGTTATGGGGTTTACTGGTTTTGAAACGCCTTGTGTCATTGCGCATTGTTTCACTTGGGTATGGGTTGTTCATGCTACTGATGGTTGCGCAGTGGGTTATATTGATTCTTCTTGGCTCTGTTTTATCTCAATGTTGTTATTTGGTTTATTGGGAGAGCCACAAGGGTTATACCCTACGTGTTCTAAGTGTGTTACAAGGCCAAAATGGAGCTTTGCTCCTCTGTTCATAGTCTCTCCTATCTCGCGAACTATCACCCCGTCTGCGAAGTCATTGGTGGTATACCCTGTGTGCACACCGTTGGTCTCGGAGGTTCTCACCTGATGATGGGAGTCGACTCCAGTCTCCCTTCGTCGGTCCATAGAGCAAACCCTTGATTTCTCAAACCCGGGTTTTGATTAAGGGAACCATTATGGCCTGTCGGGTATACTGTTGGTTGTTATGAGTTGTTGGTATATTGTCGAAAGTGTTCGATTTATGGCTCGTCTCTGTCGATTATGTTGACAGTGGTGTTGGTTTTGGTATCTAGTCACTGCATTGGTTATTATGACAATCAAATTGATAAACTCGACATGGTAATTTGGTTGATTGGAGAATTGGATTGAATGCACAGTCGCTGTCTCTTACATTGTGGTTATTAATTTGTTGACCAAGCATTAGTTTTAATTGTTGTGACTGTGTGCTTTAAATTGTCGAATGGGAGTGTTGCAATCGTGGTAATCATGGTAGGGCCATCCACTCTATATGTATGGATATTATTCGATTGCGCCATCAGAGAGGGTCACGGGTTTTTAAACAATATGGTTTGTTAATTTGATCAAATTGTGAGGTGAGATCGGGCATGCTGTTGCTACCTCATTGTATTGGGTTGATATCCCAAAATTGTGGATGTTTAGATTCAAGTACTTAAACATGACAGTCACATAAATGATCTCGCGTTTTGTTAAGTGGATTGTGTATCCCACAACGTCGTATGAATTGAAATGATAATTGTTGTCTGTGTGTTTAGATGGCAAATCAAGATCTTTGCAATTAAAATATGGATCGTTGTGTTTGATGTCCATTATGTATGTTAAATGAATACCATACATCTTAATAGAGATAAGCATGGGTGTTGTGGCAGTATGGTCTTATTACAATTTATTTGTTGATGGAAAGTGGTTGATGAGTTGACACTGAACAGAGTGGAAATAAGTGACAGTGTGTTCATTTGGAAATTGTTTTAAAATAGGTGGACAAATGAGAAGGAACATAATTCTTTTACAGGTTGTTGTGGAATGCATCTTGTCTTGTTGGTGACACTGTGTTGAAAATCTGATTACAAACAATGAACAAGTGAATGCGCATAATTAATTGAATTATGCACAATAGTTTTCATTTGATCACAGTGATTATTTGGTTGGTGTTATTTCCTTTTATAGAATGGTTTAATGGATTACTTAATTAATTTTATGAACAATATCCACTCTCCTTCCCTACCATTATTTCACTTTTTGCTAAATACAACCCCATCGCCTTCCCACATTCATTTTTCACTCCCTGTTCTAAAATTTAATTACAGTCAAGAAGAGTTCTGTATTGAAGCAGTTTGAAGTCGCAGTTTCTTGGTTGGATCATAGTGATATATTCTTTGACTTACATTACAGATGATTGTTTGTTGTTTTTGAGCAGTAACCATGTTTCTTTTCCCTCTCATTTTATCATTTTTTGCTCAATACAAACCCCTCGCATACCCAGAACCTTTGTTCACCCATTGCTCATTGATAATAGTTAAGCAATTTGTATGGATTGGATTGCATGAGTCTGATGTGTTGCCGAGACAAGATCTATTTCATATTTTTAAGGAGTTGTCATGTATGGTTGTAAAGGAATTATTTGCTAATCAATCATGCATGCAGGAATGAGCTTCTTCAACAGAGGTAGCCATGGCAGAGGCAACAGAGGAAGAGGTAATTGGAACAGAGGCCCAAGAAGGCCAAGATTCTCCATACGCTTTGATGCTGAATCACAAGAGTTAGGCCAGTTGTTTCAGGCCATATTTTTCAATTGGATTGGGCAAGGAGTGGTCCAACCTAGGCCTGAAAGGTCTCCCTTCCAAGCTCCACAAGCCCCTGGTATTCCCATGCCCCCTCATGTCTCATTGCAACCCGAGGTTCCCAAAAACGATGGATGGCAAGAGATTGTCCACTCGGAAGTATCCCAACATCGTGGCTGGCCCAATTTGTCCTTACCTGCTCCCTCGCCTATTAACCAAATTTTCCAAGCTGCACCTGTCCACCCACTAGTTCAGTCCTCTCAAGCTAGAAAAAGGTTGAAAACTGAGGCCCACCATGCCCCTGCATAGGAAAAGCCACTGCTGCCCCTTCCTCACCCTCCAATGGCTCTGATAAATCCGTGTCTTCCCGGATGCATTTGAGGGATGATTGCTCTCACGTGGTCAATGAAATTAGGCCTAAAGGCTCAGCGCAACAAAAGGCAAATTCAGAAAAATCGAAGTGTGACAACAGGGATCAAGGAAAGATTGCATCTCAAAGTGGGAAATATGGTTTTTGAGTTTTTATTTTATTTATTGTTGATGACAGTTGAGTTCAGAAGTTTTGGACAACATGTTTTCTTTGGATATATGAGTAAGATATTTTTTGAAAATAAATTCAAATATCAAAGAGATAAATTGTCAAATGTTAATGTGATGATTTGAGTCACATGGAGGGGTGTTCTGCTTAATTAACTAGTCATGTTATGATTTTTAAGAGTTAAAGGGAGTCACAAGGGGTCCTACCTACTAGTTATTATTTATTTAAAACCCTTATTATGATTTATTACTTTTCCCCCTTAACTAAAAAGTTGGTTGAGTTTTTAGTTAACTTAACTAATCAGGCGGTTCAACTACTTCAACCAATTCTAATTTGCTTAAAGGCAAAAGGAAAGGGAGGAACAAGAGGAGGATAGAAGGAGAAGGATACTAAGGTTTGCGCTTTGAGTTTATGTTGAGATAGTTAAGCTTTCATTCATTCCTTAATTTATCACAAGCCTAATTCTTTTTTATGATAGTAGGGTCTTATTGTAGACAACACGATTCAGGGATGAATTATATCATTCAGACACTTGTTCTTTCAGAGGTGTTGATCTATCTTTGATAGTCTGTGTAGACTTGTCTGTTTGTGAATTAGTTTTCGTGACTGACAAAGGCTATTGTGCAGAGTCAAGTGGGCAACAATCTATGGCAAGCTGATCCAACTTTTATAGTTTAGTTTTTGATTTTTTGTCAGAGGTCCTTTTGTATGTTCCATTGGGGATGTCTAAGTTTGACTTTGGTCCGAAATTTCTGCATGAGATTTTGTAAAGAGAATGACTCTTTGGTGAATTGGAATGAAATAGAGGATTGCTTTATGTCTCATCTGTCTTGATTATCATCTTGGTGTCTTTACTTCTGTCTTTACATTTGTTTTCAACAACTATTATATTCAGAAAATCATATTAAAATGAATTTTCCAGCAAGCTTTTATTTGTGAAAAAGACTAGCCTAAGCACTTGCAATTGATACTTGTGAGTTAGGATTTTATTTTTGATAGCTATAAACTTAGGGTGATATTCATGTCTATTTTGCTTTAGTCAAGCAGAATCTGAAAATGCTTGAGTAAGATCATTTCATATCTTTTCCTCAACACCAGGGTAAACCAAATTTTGTAGAAAGTCGAGGCTTTTTCGATAACTTTCTCATTTAAGAGCTCAACATGTCACTTGCGGGAATTGAACCTAGGTGGGGGGGAAAACACCCCTCAACACAAACCACTCGGGCTAAACCCAATTGGCATTTATTTGTTTATTTTAGGTATCAACAAATAAAATATCAAGTTTTGGTGTAACTTTTATAAACTTACTAAAAATTCTATTTTTGTTGTCACTAGCATCTTATCTATCTTGGCGTGATGAAATAGTAGAAATTGTTTGTATTTTTGAAAAAGAATTTCCAATTAGTTTTGTGGATATTCAATTCTACCTTTTGGTACATTTCATTGAATACATTGAATAAGATGGTGTGTTAACAATTTTTTTTCCTAGAAAGGCATATGGAAACAGTTAAGGTATTTGTAAGGCAATGAGCACATGTTGATAGGTGCATTGTTGAAGGGTACATTGTCTCACTTATGTTTTAATGTTAGAGTCCCTAAAACTAATCCATGCAGTTTTTCCAGTCACATGGAAAGGTAAATTGGAAGAATAATGACTAAAACGAGAGACACTAGACACAAAATGAGGTGCACACGTTTGAAAGGTATACTTATTTGATGTACATAATTTTTTTTTTTTTTTTGGTAATACTGAATCTTTTGACTGGTGAGGGGCTGCCTTGGCTGAGATGCCACGACCCATGGGCATCTAACCTGTCAAAGTCACCTAGGGATCGCACCCTGCCTGGACCGCACCAACCCTTAGCATGGCTGGATTGGAGGTGTCCCTAGGGGTTTTGAACCGATGACTTTCACTTACAGAGTGCCTTAACAACACACTCCTTCACTGACTGCTTTAAACCTCAGGGACTGATGTACATAGTTTTAGTGGTGTTTTTGATTGAATATTTATTTTGCTTGAAAATGACTAATATTTAGTTGTCACTAGCATTTCAAATGTTAATGAATTGGAAAAAATAGATAAATTCATTTTGTTCAATATTCGGGCAACCAAAAATGGGTGGAGATGTATAATGAGATGTGCAAAAAATGACTAAATGGCCTAAACATGCTCAAAAGGTCATAACCTTCTACTCCACTCCCTATATAATTAGCCGATTAATGGCCTACAAAGCGCAAAAACACATGGGTGAATGAGAAAATTTATAAACTAGGTTTAAACAACAAGTAAAATGAAGGTGCATTAAACATAGGAGTTGGATGCAAAAGAAAATTATGCAATAGATAAGTTATATGCTCATATTAAATTATAAATATTTTTCTATACTTAAATCTACAAATATTTCTTACAATGTAAATGTATGGTTATTAATTTCAAGTGGGGAGAGTGGAGATTGAAAACAAACATGGAATTATAGGATGTTAGTTGCATTTGATCAAACAAATAATGTAAGAGATAAAAACCCAATTAAAGGTCAACTCGAATATGTTGGTAGCCTTCAAGAGATTATTGTGTTGGAATATAGGTCCTTCATATGTGTGTTTCAAATGCAAAAACTTTGATATTTATGATAGGGGACACTGATCCGGATTTATGAGCAGAACAAAATGAAACACAAATTTATAACAATAACACATATATACATAGAATAATAACATAGATACATTGGAACTTAACTTTTATTCAATAAAGAAATCTGTTGAAACTATAAAATGCATAATGAAAACAATCTTGCTCGAATGGTGGTAGCTAATCTCTGAGAAGAGATGTGGTGGCTACGTGCATTCGTCTGAGCACCTTACAATGAGGCCTCTAGGCCTTTTAAGCATCAAGAAGTAAACAAAAAACCCAAACGTACAGAAACCTAACCCCAGGAGATGATGTGCCAAAAGTCATGTGGGCCCCGATGGGGTAAGTTAGTACATCAACTTCCTGGGTTCGTAACTTTTGCATATGATCTACGTTTTAGGCGCATGATATCCCGTTGGAAAGGTCTAGCCAAGGACTATACATTTTCCCATCATTCTCTATCATTGTCTGTAGTGTGACTGTGGCGGGCCCAAAAAATGATGTTTGGGGCCTCAAAACGACCCCGAAAGTTTAGGACCCGAAAAGCTAAAAAAAACTGCCAAGATGAAAATCGTAACTGCCAAGATGAAAGATGTATGTGAGCCAAATGGAAGAGGTGGGTGGCCACCGATATCCATATGGAACAATCCTCCCTCTTTAGGAAGCAATGGTCTCCATTGCATTGATTTCCCCCATCAGATGAGGAAATTTCTGTTCAACTTGGCCCTAGGTGAGCCACTTGCCTTGGTGCAGGAGCTTCCCTGCTTTGACAACCCGATAAAGATGAAGCTTCTGTTGCCAAGTGCCCTGGACTTGTGTGTCCACAATATGATAAGTGGATGCCTGTTCCATGCAATTAGGATTGAGATCTTTCGGTGTCAATTGTTCTGCTATCTCTAAGGTGTCCAATAAGGGTGGAAAGTATGGCTGAAGGAGGTCCACATTAAACACTGGGTGCAAGCCAAGGAAGGAGGAAATGTTGAGCTCAAAATCATTGTCACCCACATCCTTGGTGATGGTGTAAGGTCCTCTTGACATTTGAATCTGTTAGGACCAAAACGACAACCTCACGAGGATGTGAATCCCCCTGCATTTTTACAGAGGTGGTACTCCTCTTTTGATATTCTAGGGATTTTTTAAATATTCAAAATGTTGGACTTGACATAAGACCATCACAGTAATTCAAAGAAACAAAAATATTACAATAAAATAAAGGGGAAAATGATTTTGTTTGCTTTTGAAGGAAAGCTCCCGAGAAAGGACCAGGAACCGAACACATTCACACATTTGAAGCAAATAAGCAAAATTTCCTCACATCCATCATAGTTTAAGATATAGATTTCTGGTCACGTAAAAACTAAAATAAAATGATCTGCATGCACAAGATAACTTTAAAAGAGTGGATACATGGGCAACTCAAATAAATATAATGATAGATCAACCTCAAATACTTTATATTCTGAAAACAGGGTTACAAAGCACAGTCGAGATTGTTCCCGAAGTAGTTCTCATGAAATTTCCAAAAACATTTAGTTTATTACATATTCTTTAAATTGTAAATGCGTTTGTCTTAAATACTGGGATTGGGGCTCCCAGACACCATTAAGCAAATAAATACAAGAAATAAGCTTTTATAAAGAGGATTGTGGGTGGTGGAAAGATCATCAAGACGTGGTAAGAAGAACAAAGGAGTTATCAGTCTTTGGTTAAACCTTTCTAGAGAAAGAGGTGGAATAATTGGATGAAAGACTTGATAAAGAAAGAAGAATGCGATCAACATAAATTTACTATTATGGTCGCTCGTGTCTTCATTTTCTTGTTGATGTCCTTTTATCGTTTTCATCAACAATTAAGGAAACCATCTCAACTGCTTCTTTCCCTTCATGTGTCAGTTTGTCGATAGCCTTCTTGAACCACTCTTCGATGTAATTTTTCATAGGTGCCATGTTGATTTCATGTCGGATTTTAATATTCAACAACTCACCTTCCAAGTCACAGAGATCAATGGAAATGCCATGTAATATTTCTTCAATATCCTGGTTTTTTACGGAATAATATACTAGCCAATTATCTATGGAATTCTCATCATATACAACTATGCCATAGAATTTTTCAATTGATAATCCTTTAAAAATCTCAAACTGCTCATCGCATTGTAGTTTTCTTAGGAACAACGAGTTGAGGATCAACTTGGGATATTGAAACTCGTTAGTGCTTTTGGCTAGGTCCACCTCCGTGAGGCTTTTGAATAGCTCTTCTCTCCTTGTTATGGATTGGCTGCATGCCTGAACGATGATGTTCAAGTTCTTTATTTTCTCTTTCCAGCAGGCATTCAACTGCTTGATCCAACTTGGAGAGGGAAGGTCCTCCTCTCTTCTCTTAAGCTCTAACATGTTAGTAACTTTAATGCTAAAGGGTACCACTGCATCAAGGTAGAAACCTTCTCCAGTTTTTAGATCGGTTTATATATATTCAAGGAAGGCATGCACTCTCGAGCCAAAATAAATCACGCTCTTTGAAATTTCCCAAGCTTCTGTAATCAATGCCATTCTTTTCTTGATATTATTATTCACGTAACTCCTGGATAATGTGAGTAAGCTTGAGGATCCTTTTATTTTGGCTCCGGGCGTGGAAGGTCCAACAATTTCCAAAGGGATGCAAAGGAGTGGAAGTGGCATCAAAGTATCTTCAAGTTCCTTAATCCTTTCTTTCAACTTTGTATTTTCTGCTTCGAGACTGCCAATGGAATCGTCAAATGCATCATCGATTGATCTATGGAATCTGGATACCTGGGAAGGCCGCATATTATTTAGGTTAACCTCTGCACGATATTTCCCATTTTTATTCTTCGCATCACTCTTCTCAATAATTAATTTTTTAGACTCGATGTCAAAGAAAATACTCTGAAATACATATGATTCTTCTTCGCCAAATATCTCATTCTCAATAATTTCCAATGACTGGTTCTGGTGAGCTAAGCCTCCTGGCTGGTCAATGTTAGGGAACAGATTCTCAATGTCAGCTTCAAGCTCCATATCCTCGAGGGAGAAGCTATTGATGTCACTTCCGACGCGATGCTCTTCTTCCTCTTGTACACTATTCTTCCTCTGCTTCCTCATAGGAAGTTTATGGGAGCTTTCAATTTTTCCTGGAGGGGGGTTCTTGTCTCCTCCTCCTCCTGAACTACTGTTGGTTATCTTCTTAGATGGATGGGCCACTGGAGCACTACTCTGAGGTGTTGAAGTCTTGGGAGTAATAGTTGGGGACTGAGAACTCTTCTCGTTGGGACCTTTTCCTCTCTGTTTATACAATTCATTGGTACTGAGTACCGTCTCCACGTCACCAGCAGTGTGGGTAGGATTACCTAGGTTATTATCTTTTTCTTCTCCTAGAACAGTAGGGATAAAGGAACCGCTAAAACCCAATGTTAACATATTTTCCACAAATATTCCATTTGGGTCAAACCCTTTAATATTTTCAACGTACTTGATATTCAAGTTGTGGAAGTGGCTAGGGAATTCATCAATTTTGTTCATATTTCTGAATACAAAATCCCCAACTTTCCAAGGTAATGGTATAAATTGTTTTTTTCTTTCGTTTTTCAGGAAAAAAATGCAGCCAAAAGTTATATTGCCTTGCAACTTCTATGACAAACATTCTGTCAGATATATGGCATGGAAAAAGGGAAGGATTTTCCTTAGAACTGAAAATCCCGATGATGTTGTAATTCTCCATTTGTTCCAAAGTCCCCTTTCTATCCAGGAATTTACTAGCTTGAGAAGATATTCTTGGAGTATCTCATCCAAACAATAATGATTTATTAACTTTTATGAAGTCGTTGAAAACTTCATAAAAATGCAGGGAAGCTTTGTGCCTCCATAACACTTGGTACCAAAAGGTCACAGGGTCGAATTCACAATTCACCTTTTTACATATAGATAATTTAGGAAATTGAAAGTAATGTGCTATCGTGAAAACCAAATAAGAAGACATAAATAATTTCTTATCCTTTTTATACTGAGACAATTGGGAAGATATTTCAATGGAAATCAACTTCCCCCAATCGAAAATGGTCTGCTCCTTGACGATAAAATATAAGATGTAAAGAATCATACAGGAAATGCTATCAGTATTTTCTTGGCCCATAATTTTGGTAAATAACCAGAAAATTTCCCGAAATGGGTTTTTGAACAAGCTGACCTGCAATCTAGTAATATCCTCAGGAATGGTAGCAAGATTCTCCAATAATTTTGTGAGAGATCTAAGCCGTTGTCATGTTTTTCAAAAATTCTCTGCAATCTTCACGTTTGAAGGTGAGTGTTGGCTCTGGGAGTCTCAACATATTACATAATACTTGAGGTGAAAGAATAACGTGAGAATGGTCCTGGAGTGGAGTTATCCGCTGACTTGGTATGTATTTCTCGGTGCACCAGGAAAGCAATTCCTTGCAGTCAAAAACTTCTAGGACACAACGTGCACGCGCAATTCTGGACGTCCAAATTACTTCTTTCTGAGCATAAGTGGATGAATAATAAGAGTATGCTCTAGACCACTCAAATTTTTGATATTCTCGTCCAAAAATGTTCAAGGTATCTCCACAGAGCTATTCTCGAGTTACTGCTGTCATAAGTTGATGAGAGTGTTCTTTTTGATCCACATAATCTTAAAAAAGGGCGCTTGAGAGATAATATATAATCTTGCGCAAATCATGCTTTAATGTGGTTTAATGAGGAAGTTCCTCGAGCCCTTCACCTATTAATGACAATCTTTACAGGACTTGCATAATGAGTTATTAACATTTAACCATACTAAATGTGCATTGGGAAAAACACGAAGTTGGCGGGGACGAACATGAGCGGAATACGATTTGAGACTTTTATGAACCCGCCAACCCAGGAATAGAGAAGGTTAAAAAATGGCTAAGTGTTGTGAGGCAGTCGAACGGACTCAACATAGGAGAAATGAGATACTTGGAAGCTCGAGGAGTTCGAGGGTCAAAATGTAGATCGTGGATCTTTTGGATGCAAAATGTATATCACAAAACATGGTAAATGATGATTCGACCCCGTCAACCCGGGAACCCGCGATTGTAGAAACAACTAAGTATGTGAGAATGTGGTGGTTAGTCGGACTCAATATGTGAGAATGTGGATTGGAGATGAGGATTCACGAGTCCGCCAACCCGGGAACCCACCGTTCTGAAAAAATGATTAAGTATAGAACTAGAAATGGAGAATAAAAAAAAGGGGAAAATGGATAAGTATAGAAGAGGGAAAAGAAGGGGAGAAAAGAAGTTGGGAAAATAGAAAAGGGGGAGGGAAATTTCGGAAGCGGGAATTGATCTCAACAACAGGATCCAATTGTGGGATGACGACCCCCTATGGGTTGTAAAGAATCCAAAATCTCTCGTGACCAGGTGCTTCTTCCCATTGGGACGTGGAGTCAGAATAAGAATATACAAACTCAAAAATAAAATTAAGTACATTGAGAAATGAGAAAGTCTTAAGAGAAGAAACCTTTCAAATGTTGCCCGTTGACGGGTATCAACAACCTTTTACCCTTCATGTTTTGGAGCATATAAGAGTTAAAGCCTAAGATATTCTCGACGACATATGGCCTGATCCAGAGTGCTTCAAACTTTGTATGCATGGACAATTTTTCCTTGGCCTTGTTCCAAAGTAACACCAACTCTCCTTTCTGGAAATTCTTTATAGTTGTGCTCTGATGAAAATATATTTTGATGCTCTGCTGCCTCTGAGAAGTTCAATTCAAGGATTTTCTTCGTTCTTCCTCCAACTTCAACAATTGATTGATTCTCCTTTGAATGGGTGAACTGTCTTCTATATCTTTGATATTAACCACATAAATCAACGCATTGAGCTCAAGGATAATCAACATTTTCGCCTCTTTCCCATAAACCAATAGACATGGAGACATCCTTGTGCTATCATTTTGGGTTGCTCTGCTCCCCCATAATGCATCCGTCAGCTTCAAATGCTATTTCCTTTGGTTTCTATCAACGATTTTCTTTAGTACCTGCACAAGCATTTTGTTTGTGGATTCAACAAGGCCATTACCTTGTGGATAATAATTCGATGATTGACCCATGATGATTCTATATTGTCCGTATAACTCTGTAAACTTTGAACCAATGAAGATCGAACCATTGTTTGTGATAAATTTATCTGGGACAACAAATCTCGATAGGATGTTGTCTTTGAGGAATTTAATCAGTTCTTCAGCATCAACCTTCTTTAATGCCACAGTTTCCGATCATTTCATGAAATAATATGTAGTTGTTAGAATGTACATATGCCACTTGCTAGACTTTGGATTAATCGGCCCAACAACATCAAGTCACCATTGGGAAAATGATTTTTCTACCACAATGGGCTGCAAAGGCATCGCAAATTTCTTCCTTTTTCCTGAAAATTGTTGTCATGACAAACACTTCCTTATTGTGGCATATGAATCTCTGAATATTGATGGCCAGTAAAATCTTGCTCTGATTGTTTTGTGGGCGGTTGCAGTAGGTGCAAAGTGTCCACCACATATTCCCTCATGGAATTCTCTGATTAGTTCTTGGGATTGATTTTCATCGACGCATCTTAGCAGTATACCATCATAATTTCTTGTAAAAAGTATGTTAACAAAAATCACGAATTGATTCACTTTCATCTTCAGTGTCCTTCGCTCCTTGGGATTCATGGTGACAGGAAATTGTCCGGACCTTAAGTAGAATATAATATCTCTGTACCATTCTGAATCAGCTAATGGTTCTTCAACTGAGATTGAAATCATCCCATCGACTGAATCCTCATTTCCGATGAGCTTGCATAAACCTTGTACTTTGATTGCCTTTAAAGGTTGAATCTCAATATCATATTCTTGTATCTTTGCCAACTCGTTAGCCCATTTTCCTTCTCTCAACTGTTGATTTAGAAGCATATTCATTGGTGATGAGGGAACATAAGCAATAATATGGGAGTTTAATATATACGTCCGAAAGTGCACTACTACTTTTACAAGAGCCAAGGCTTGCTTCTCTAGTTATGAATACCTCAACTCATAGTCGTGTAGGTTTTTTCTCATAAAACTTATTGGGAGTTCTTCTCCTTTGCTATTTTTCTGAGTGAGAACAAATGCCACAACTGTCTCTGTAGCAAATGAATAGATAATGAAGTCTCTTTGGAAGTCCAGACCGATGAGGATAGGAGAAGTGGTGATTTATTATTTGATATTGTTGAATGCCTCCTGAGTATTTGCTGTCCATTCGAACCTATGCTCCTTTTTCAACAACAATTTGATTGGATTTACGATGCTTGCATAGTCAGGAAAAAATCTTCGCACAAAATTGATTTCGACGAAGAATGACTGGACTCCCTTCTTAGATGTCGGGAGGTTGAGATCGTTTATTGCTTTAACTCTTTCCGGATCTATGTAAATCCCTTCCTTGCATACAATATGGCCCAACAATTTTCCTTGAGTCACAACAAACAAGAATTTCTTTGGATTCATAGAAACACCATATAATCTACACCTTTCTCAAATGATGGATATGACCCTCCCTTTTCTTTGAATGCACCGTCAAGTCATATTGATAGTTTGCCATAAAATTTCCTATCAACCCGCTGAATGCATGATCTATGGCCCTTTGGAATGTGGCTCCAACATTCTTCAAACCAAAGGGCATTCTTGCATATGCACATGTCTCCCACGATGTGATAAATGTTGTCTTTGTGCTATCTTCCTCAGCCACCAAGACCTAGTTATATCCAGAGAAACCATCCAACATGGACATGTAGGCCAATCCAGTAACTTATCCTTTATGCTTTCTTTGTTAAGGTATATGAAGTCAACACACATCCGGATTTCCCCGGTCTTTTTTCTTACAATCACTCGATTTGAAAGCCAGTCTGAATGTTTGATGGGATAAATTATCCCTGCCTTCTTCAATTTCTCCAATTCGATTTTTACCAGAGGTTTCAACTTGGGATTCATCATCCTTATTTTTTGTTTCACTGGTTTCAATTCTTCCCTCAAAGGAATGATATGCTGGAATATAGTTTTATCGTAAGCTTTGAAATCATCATAGGTCCAAGCAAATACATCAATATATTCCTTGAATAAGGCAATATATTGGTCAACCTCTTCAGTGGTGCAATCAACTCCCAAGTTGACATATTTTAGGGAATTGTCATCTCCAATATTGACTTTTCTCGTTTCTTGCACTTTTCAAACTGAAACTTTTTCAAGGAGATTCTTGGCATGATCGTCTTTCGTAAACAAAGATTCAACTTGTATACAATATTTTGGGACAACAGATGAGCGATCGTATTTTTCATCATTATCGTTTAACAAAATTTTTTCCAGCTATTCATCATTGCCAAATACTTGCAAGTACTCAACGTTATCGGGCACAGATGGTCGAAAATCTCTTTCTACCGGGAAAGACGTTTTTTTTGGACATCGTGTGGATTTGACAATGAGGCCGCCAAGGCTAGTGAATCGGTGTTGTGATTCTTGTCTCTTGGAATGAAAGAAATGTTGAAGGAACTGAAAGATTCCATCAATTCATTAACTCTTTTGAAATACAGCTTAAGTATTTCCTTTTTGATTTTATACCTCTGGGAAACCTGATTGATGACCAACTCTGAGTCTCCAGTTATAGTGAGATGTTCTATTTTCATTTCCTGTGAAAGGATCATCCCCTAAATCAAAGCTTCATATTCTACCTCATTATCTGTGCATGAAAACTCTAGTCTTACAGCATGGGGATGCATAGTCTTACTTGGACTCAAAAGAACAATTCCAACTCCGCTCCCAGATTTTGAACAGGCTCCATCGAATGACATCCTCCAGTAGCCTTCAAACAAACCCTTGATTCCCCGTGCCTTGAAATTTCTCTAGGCTTTCGTTGTGCTCCATGTCTAGGATAACATAGTTTCCAATCCTGGCATCTATATAATCTTCCATCAATTCATTGTTCTTATTCTTGAAAGAGAAGGGTTTTCTAGGTTCACGGGGTAATTTAATCATCACTTCCTCTTTTCCTGGTAGCATCATACAACTTCCGTCATTCATTATATATCCACCGATTATGGATGTCCAATCTCTTCCTACCACAACTCCATATGTTGGAGGAATGTCTACCACAATAATATTGAAAAATGTAATGATATGGGGGGCTGCTGTAATCCAAGCATAAAAATCCTCGATTTCTCCATATGCTGGCACTTTCTTAGAATCAATCGCATATATTATTTCACCGATTTCATAATACTTAGTGCAAATCATGCCCAATGCCTCCATGACCGCAAGCGACATTATATTATTTGTCGCGCCAGTGTCAACTAAACAATTATGTAGTGAAACATCATGATTTTCAATTGAGATATAGAAGGGAGGAATTTTTCCTTTCAACTTGGCAGTTGACGGGCTCTGGATTTGTTTTGGGCTAGTAACAACAGCTTCATCTCTTTCAGATGGATCATCCAATAATTTCAAAATATTCTATCTTTGTTGGGGAATCTTCACCACTTCCATAAAGGGAAAAGTTATCCTCAATTTACTTAGGTCCTCCATGACATTATATGTCATTTGAGTGGAGCTTGAGGCCATGTGTTTCCTTTTAGTTCCATTTCCATCCGTCACTTTCTCATTTGACACTTTTTCATTTGTTTTTTCCTTTTCCTTTTCTTTTCGTTTTTCCTTGTCAGAGTTTCCTTTATTCTTGGGTCTATTTACAAATCCTCTTGTCTAGGCGACGTTTTCTTGTGAGTTGGTATCATTGTCGCCCTCTCCAAATATATACATGGAAGTCTCACATCCGTCCATTTACACAATTTCAGAGCTTTCATCAGGTGAGTAATAATTTTCTTGCTCAATTAATTGCTCATCATACACATCATTCAGAACAACCATGTTTGGAGCAGGTTGTCTGGGAACCCATGGTCTTTGTGGGTTATCCATGTTCTCAAACCTCACTTTGTTTTCAAGGGGAGGGTTCCTCCTTTGCTCGGGGATTGGTATTCTTGGGTTTGGCATGTAATATCTCCCCATCTCAGTCTCGTTATCTCGTTATGCATTTGTTTAATGGTTCTATCCATCTCTGCAATTTCAATTCTTTGCTTGGTTTCTTGCGCCACCATAGGGTCAACCTTCACATCAGGTATGGTCCCCTTGAAAAATCCTCCTCCCGCCATTTGACTCTGAGCCAATCGAGGGTTGAATTCCTCATTTTTTCTTGAGTTGGAAGCTCCTTGATTATCAATACTTAATCCTCCCAGCTACCTTTATACTCTTCCAAGTATAATATCGGGGTCAAAACCCGTTTGAATCATAATTTCTTCCATCTCAGTAGCTTTAGTCATTGCCTCCTCCAAAGTATCCATTTGGGATGTTCTGATGGCATATTTTACATTCGGGGTCATTGCATTCTTACAACAACCAATAATGACCAGGTCATTTGGTCTTTTAGCTTCTAGAATTATACTCAAAGTCTTATTGAACCTGCGATTAAAATCTCGCATCCTTTCGTTCTTCCTCAACCCAATTTGGGTGAAATCGGTGAGGAGGGTATGGTAAGCAATTGGAGGGACAAACATAGTCAGGAACATAACTTTGAGGTTGTTAAATGAGCGAATGGATCTACTGGGAAACATTGTATACCATTCATATGATATTTCTGATAAGGTTTGCAGAAACAACCTTACCATGACATCGTCATATTCAACATGCTGAAATTCACAAACATCAACAAATAAGTGCAGATGCCTCTTTGCATTGATTGCTCCGTCTCCAGAAAATTACTTTAAGGTGCCCTTAGGGAGAACAAGGAGCTCATGTTTCTCACCTATAATATTAAGAGGGGAATCTCTTACGCTCCTTCTATTTTCAAATCCCAGGATTCCTTGATTTCTTATAGCATCTCTTCCACCTCCTTGTCTCTCCTCATGATGCTCGTCTCAGGGTTGTTCATCTCTCGCTGCCATGTTTGGAGAGATTCCAAGAATAGGATTTTCACTTCTAAGGGTAAAGAACTGCTTACTTTTACTTCTGGTAATGGGTCCCTTGTATTCGTCCAACTTCAGTTATGACCTTGTTCTTGTGCTGCTCTTGCTAGTCTTTGATTTCTTCACTCTTGTCATTCTTCTCTCCACTGTCTCCAGAGGATTTCTCTTTCTTCTTCTTAGACTAAGGTTTGCCACGAACTTTCTAAATATTCACGGGTCTGGGCCATTGATATTACTAAGTTGTATAACTGATGTAAAATGATTCGTTGATTATTCAATCCAATTTCCAAATGGGGTTGATTATCCTGGGGTAAAGTCATATATTCTTTCAAAAACATTGGGCTAGGTTCCAAATTTTTAGTTCATGTCCCCAGTGTGGTCGCCAAAAATGTTGATGCTTGAATCTGTTAGGACCAAATCAACAACCTCACGAGGATGTGAATCCCCCTACGTTTTTATAGAGGTGGTACTCCTCTTTTGATTTTCTTGATATTTTTTAAATATTCAAAACGTTGGACTTGACAGAAGTCCGTCATAGTAATTCAAAGAAACATAAATATTACTATAAAATAACGGGGAAAATGATTTTGTTTTCTTTTGAAGGAAATCTTCCAAGAAAGGACTAGGAACCGAACACATTCACACATTTGAAACAAATAAGTAAAATTTCCTCACATCCATCATAGTTTAAGATAGAGATTTCCGGTCACATAAAAACAAAAAGAAAATGATCCACATGCACAAGAGAACTTTAACAAAGTGGATACATGGGAAGCTCAAATAAAGATAATGATAGATCAACCTCAAATACTTTATATTATGAAAACAGGGTTACAAATCACAATCGAGATTGTTCCCGAAGTAGTTCTCATGAAATTTCTAAAAACATTTAGTTTATTACATATTCTTGAAATTGTAAATGTGTTTATCTTAAAGACTGGGATTGGGGCTCCCACGGACCATTAAGAAAATAAATACAATAAATAAGCTTTTATAAAGAGGTCTGTGGGTGGTGGAAAGATCAGCAAGACCAGGTAAGAAGAACAAAGGAGTTATTAGTGTTCGGTTGAACCTTTCTAGTGAAAGAGGTGGAATAACTGGATGAAAGACTTGATAAAGAAAGAAGAATGTGATCAATGTAAACTTACTATGATGGTCACTCATTTCTTCATTTTCTTGTTGATGTCCTTTTATCGTTTTCATCAATGGTTACAGGAACTGTCTCAACTGCTTCTTGCCCTTCATGTGTCAGTTTGTCGATAGCCTTCTTGACCACTCTTCGATGTAATTTTTCATAGGTGCCATGTTGATTTCATGTCGGATTTTAATATTGAACAACTCACTCTCCAAGTCACAGAGATCAATGAAAATTCCATGTAATATTTCTTCAATATCCTAGTTTTTTATGGAATAATCTACTAGCCAGTTATGTAAGGCGTTCTCATCATATACAACTATGGCATATCATTTTTCAATTGATAATCCTTTAAAAATCTCAACCTGCTCATCGAATTGTTGTTTTGTTAGGAACAATGAGTTGATGATCAACTTGGGATCTTGGACCTCGTTAGTGCTTCCGGCTAGGTCCACCTCTGTGAGCCTTTTGAATATCTCTTCTCTCCTTGTTATGGTTTGGCTGCACGCCTGAACGATGCTGTTCAAGTTCTTTATTTTCTCTTTCTAGCAAGCATTCAACTGCTTGATCTGACTTGGAGAGGGAAGGTCCTCCTCTCTTCTCTTAAGCTCTGACATGTTAGTAACTTTAATACCAAAGGGTACCACTGTATCAAGGCAGAAACCTTCTTCATTTTTTAGATCGACACGTAGATATTCAAGGAAGGCATGCGCCCTCTAGCCAAAAGAAATCATACTCTTTGAAATTTCCCAAGCTTTTGTAATCAGTGCCATTCTTTTCTTGATATTATTCTCCATGTAACTCTTGGATGATGTGAGTAAGCTTGAGGATCCTTTTATTTTGGCTGCGGGTGTGGAAGGCCTGAAAATTGCCAAAGGGATGACAAGGAGTGGAAGAGGCATCAAGTCTCTTCAAGTTCCTTAATCCTTTCCTTCAACTTTGTATTTTCTGCTTCGAGACTGCCAATGGAATCGTCCAATGCATCATCGGTGGCTCTATGGATTCTGGATACGTGGGAAGGCAACATATTCTTTAGGTTAACCTTTGCACGAGATTTCCCCTTTTTATTCTTCGCATCACTCTTCTCAATAATTATTTTTTTAGACTCGCTATCAAAGACAACACTCTAAAATACAAATGATTCTTCTTCGTAAAATATATCATTCTCAATAATTTCTAATGACTGGTTCTTCTGAGCCGTGCCTCCTGGCTAGTCAATGTTAGGGAACATCTTCTCAATATCAGCTTTGAGCTCCATATTCTCGAGGGAGAAGCTATTGATTTCACTTCCAACGTAATTCTCTTCTTCTTGTTGTACACTATTCTTCCTCTTCTTTCTTAGAGGAAGTTTATGGGAGCTTTCAATTTTTCCTGTAGGGGGAGTTCTTGTCTCCTCCTCCGCCTGAACTATTGTTGGTTACCTTTTTAGATGGGTGGGCCGTTGGAGCACTGCTCCTAGGTGTTGAATTCTTGGGAGTAACAATTGGGGATTGTGCACTCTTCTCGCTGGGACCTTTTCCTGTCTGTTTATACAATTCATTGGTACTGAGTACCGTCTCTACGTCACCAACAATGTGGGTAGGATTACCCAGGTTATTTTCTTCTTCTTCTCCTAGAACAATATGGATAAAGGAACTGTTAAAACCCACTGTTAACATATGTTCCACACAGATTCCATTTGGGTCAAACCCTCTAATATTTTTAGCGTACTTGAGATCCAAGTTGTGGAAGTGGCTAGCGAATTCATCAATTTTGTTCATATTTTTTAATACAAAATCCCCAACTTTCCAAGGCAATGGTATAAATTTATTTTTTCATTTTTCATAAAAAAATGAAGCCAAAAGTTATATTTCCTTGCAACTTATGTGAAAAACATTCTGTCAGATATATGGCATGGAAAAAAGGAAGGATTTTCCTTAGAACCGAAAATCCCGATGACGTTGTAAATCTCCATTTGTTCCAAAGTCCCCTTTCTATACAAGAATTTACTAGCTTGAGAATATATTCTTGGGGTATCTCGTCCAAACAATAACGCTTTAAAAACCAAGACGAAGTCATTGAAAACTTCATAAAAATGCAGGGAAGATTTGTGCCTCCATAACACTTGGTACCAAAAGGTCACAGGGTCGAATTCACAATTCACCTTTTTGCATATAGATAATTTGGGAAACTGACAACAATGTGCTATCACGAAAACCAAATAAGAAGACATAAACAATTTCTTATCCTTTTTATATTTAGACAATTGGGAAGAGATTTCAATGGAAATCAACTTCCCCCAATTGAAAATGGACTACTCCTTGACGGTAAAATATAATATGTAAAGAATCATACGGGAAATGCTAGCAATATTTTCTTGGCCCGTAATTCTGGTAAATAACCAGGCAATTTCTCGAAACGGGTTTTTCAACAAGATGACATGCAATATGGTAATATCCTCAGGGATGGTAGAGGGATTCTCCAAGAATTCTGGTAAGAGATCCAGGCCGTTTTCATGTTTTTTCAAAAAGTCTCTGCAATCTTCACCTTTGAAGGTGAGCGTTGGCTCTGGGAGTCTCAACATCTTACGAAATACTTGAGGTGAAATAATGACGGGAGAATGGTCCTGGAGTGGAATTATCCGCTGGCTTGGTATATATTTCTCGGCGCACTAGGTAACCAATTCCTTGCAGTAAAAAACTTCTGGAACACAACTTGCGAACACAATTCTGGACGTCCAATTTACTTCTTTCTGAGCAGAAGGGGATGAATAATAAGAGTATGCTCTAGACCACTGAAAACTCTAATCTTATCGTCCAAAAATGTTTAAGGTATCTCCACAAAAATATTGTCGAGTTGGTTCTGCCATAAGTTGACGAGAGCGTTCTTTTTGATCCAAATAATCTTAAAAAAGGGCGCTTGAGAGCTAATATATAATCTTCCGCAAATCATGCTTTAATGTGGTTTAATGAGGAATTTCCTCGAGCCATTCACCTATTAATGACAATATTTACGACACCTGCATAGTGAGTTATTAACATTAAACCATACTAAAGGTGCATTGGTAAAAGTGCGAAGGTGGTGGGGACAAACATGAGCGGAATAGGATTTGAGACTTTTATGAACATGCCAACCTAGGAATGGAGAAGATCTAAAAATGGATAAGTGTTGTGAGGTGGTTGGATGAACTCAACATAGGAGAAATGAGATACTTGGAAACTCAGGGAGTCCGGGGGTCAAAATATAGATCACAGATCTTTTGGATGCAAAATGTATATCACGAAACATGGGATATGAGAGTTCGACCCCGCCAACCTGGTAATCCGCGATTGCATAAACAACTAAGTATAGGATAATTTGGCAGTTGGGAAGACTTTATATGTGAGAACGTGGATTGGAGATGAGGATTCACGAGTCCGCCAACCCGGGAACCCGCCCTTTTGAAAAAAATGATTAAGTATAGAACTAGAAAGGGAAAAAAAGGAAAAGGGGAAAATGGGTAAGTATAGAAGAGGGAAAAGAAGGGGAGAAAAGAAGTTGGGAAAATAGAAAAGGGGAGGGAAATTTTGGAAGCAAGAATTGATCTCAACAGGTCCATAACAGAGTGGACGAAGCTTTAGTTGGGGTCCTGTAACACGTTCTTTCTACAAGTGCAACCAAACTTTATCGCTCACCTGAAACTTGTGTGGCACTTGATGTTGATCATGGCACTGCTTGTACTTGGTGTTCAACTTTTGCAAAATATCCTGAACATGTTGGTGGATGTGATGGATTCGTTCAATGAATTGGGTGGCTTTGTCGGCTTCAGTTTTCACATGGGAAATTTCTTCCCGTGTGGATGCAAGGGGTAGTGAAACATCCATGGGACCTAATGGTTGAAATCCCAATCCCACCTGAAAGGGGCTGTGGTCGGTTGAGCTATGTATGGATCTATTGTAACTGTGTTGAACATAGGGAAGACTCTCATCCCATGTGCACCGATTCTTGGAATTGTACATGCACAAGATATGCACGATCATCCTGTTGACGACCTCAGTTTGGCCATCTGTTTGGGGGTGGAAGGCCATTGATTTGGTGAGCTTGGTGTCTAGATGTGACCAAAGGATCGACCATAATGTGATGAGGAATCAAATGTCCCAATATGAGATGATGGTTTGTGGTATCTCAAAATAGACCTGCACTCATTTGAAGAAGATCTTGGTAGTGGCCTCTGCTGTGATGCGCTTCTTGCAGGCAACCAAAACGCCATCTTGGAAAATCGATCAACAACCACGAAAACATAGTGATTACCTTGCTTGGTTGAAGTAAGGCCCGACATGTAGTCCATAGAGATGGATTCCCAGGGCCTGTTAGGAGTAGGTAAAGGGGTGCACATGCCTTGTTTCTTAATGGCATGTTTGGAAATGGCGTAGGCCATGCATGACCTGATACACTTGCTAACATCCTCTTGGAGTTTCAACCAATAGAAATGTTGCGGCAACACTACCACTGTCTTTTCTACGCCGAAGTGTCCAACCACCCAATTGTAGTGAGATTTCCAAATCTACTTCACTTGATTGCTTGATGGAATGCAAAGATGGCCAGGATGGCACAACAACCCATCTTGCAGATGAAAATCAGTGACAACTGTGTTTGTGCCCAACATATGGTAGGTAGTGGCAAAGTTGGGATCTCTCTCATAGTGTTGGGGCCAACCGAAGGTCTCATGTGCCCAAGAATGTAGCACCGTGGTTAGTGCGGAAACTAGAGGTTAGGTGAGGCAATTAGTGACGTGGTTGGTGCTCCTTGTCTTATACTCGATGTTGAGATGGAACTGTTGCAAGTATGTGGACCACTTATGATGGTGGTCGTTCTGCAATTTGCCTTGTGTCTGCATGAATTGCAAAGGCTTATGATCAATGTGGATGATAGTCTCCTTCCCGAGAATGTAATGTATTAACTGGCGGTAGGCTTGTATAATGATACATTTCTTTGTCGTAAGTGGGGTACTTATAGATAATATCTGATAACGTGTCACTATGATATTCCATGGGATGTCCATGCTTAGTGAGAACTGCGCCCACAACATAGTCTGAAGCATCTGTCTCAATCTCAAATGACTATTGTAGGTCGGGTAATGAGAGCACCGAGGCTGAGCATAAGCGCTACTTCAAGTCATCATACACTTTTTGTTGTGACTGGCCCCACACAAAGTTTTCCTTGCCACTGCCCATGGTCACTTGGCTAAGGGCCCAAGCAATGTGTGAGAATTCCAACATGAACCTGTAATAGAAATTGGCAAGGCTTAAGAAGCTCTGAAGCTCAGTGAGTGTGGTCGAGGATGACCAGTCGTGGATGACCTAGATCTTGGATGGATCGACATGCACCCCATTCTCAACAACAATGTAGCCTATGTATTGGACCTTGTTCATGCTGAAGGAGAATTTTTCCAAATTTTCATATAGCTTGTGTTGCCGCAGAGTATGCAAAACCTGCTAAATGTACTACAAGTGTTTTTCCCAATTGATACTGAAGATGAGGTGTCATCCAAATGCACCACCACAAAAGAATTGGTGAAAGGCCGCAAGATATCATCCATCATCCTCATGAAAGTTGATGGGTCATTTGTCAAGCCAAAGGGCATGACCAACCATTCAAAAAGACCTTCTTTGGACTTGAAGGAAATATTCCATACATTAGTCTGCTCTATTAGGACCTGGTGGTAGCCGGACTTCAGATCAATCTTACTAAAGTATTTGTCCCCCTTGATTTGGTCAAGGAGATCGTCAATTCGGGGAATTGGGTAATCAATGCAGATTCACAAGGTTCTTTCTTTATTTTGCACAAGGAGATCGTCAATTCGAGGATTTGGGTAATCAATGCAGATTCACGAGCTTGGGAGGATATGCCCCTTTTCAAGTAGTTCCCGGATCCGACACTTGATTTCCTCATTTTCTGAAAGAGAGCAACGATAGACTGGCCCATTAGGTAGCAATGCGCCGGGGTCAGATCAATCGAGTGCTTGACCTGACAGTGCAAAGGTACTTCAGTGGGTTAGGAGAAGATGTCTTTGTATTCTTCCATGACCTTATCCAGTTGCTTCTGCTGCGTGGAGAGCCCTGTCGCGGAGGCCATGGGTGTGGCTGGAACCTTCCGCTCACTTTGAGCGCAAACCATGAAGACTACAAACTTCCTAGTCTAAGAGATGACCTTCCTACATTGCTTGGCAGAGATCAAGGAAATGGCGGTGGATGGGAATACCTCGGGTATCCTGTATAATTTTCTGTCCAAAGTAATAATAACACTACAATGCCTAGAATCATATACAACATGATGTTTCCATAAATAATGTTGGCCTAAAATAACATCACAAAATTCAAAGGGGCGACATCGCACAATACCTCATCTTTGAAGGGCTTGATGCCGTAGGCCATGCGACACTGTTGGTTGATGCGGAGATCACTCCCTTGGCGGATCCATCCGATGGTGTACAACTATGGGTGTGGTGTTGTCGATAAATCCAACCACTTGATGATCTTCACTAAGATGAGGTTCTTCTGGCTATCACTATCAACAATGAAGTGCAACAGAGTACGCTTCACCCACATTTGTGAATGAAAGAGACGCTCACCTTCCTCTAGTTCATCAGGTTCGTCGGGATGGACGTTGGTGGTGGTAGCAATGATGGCATTGGGTTCTGCATCAATGATCTGTATCCCCTTTTTTGGTTCAGACTCAGAGTCAGAGCCTGCATCTAATTTAGAGGCTTTCAGCTCGGCCACCAATGACTGCTTTGAGCGACATTCAACAGTGTTATGCCAAGGGATCTTATGGAACTCATACCATTTCCCGGTGTCTTTCTTTATCTTCCCATTGTCCTTATTTGTTTACGGTTTGGACTGGTTGTCCTGATGTTGTCCATCCTTTCTATGTCCTTTGTTCTGCGGGTTGGGGCCGCCTTTGCCTTGCTTCTTCTGTGAGGGGTTTGCAAACCCAAACTGTCGCATCTTTCATTTAAGCTTCTGGTAAATTTTGACAACATATCGATAGGCCACGCCCAACGATGAGATGTCCAAAAACTCCATTTATGTTTGAATGTATCTATGTAGACCATTGCGGTACTTGATCACTAGATGTCTCTCAGAGTCTTTGATACCCAACTTGGTGCGCAAGGTATGGAAGACAATGTTGAACACTGGCACTGTTTGGTCCCTTTCCCGCCGCATTGTGGTCCATCTTGTATATAAGTCGTCATAACTTCCAACATGGTAGTATTGTTCCTTAATAACATCCCTGAAGGAACCCTAAGTGGATGTAACTAGAAATAATGTAGATCCCTCTGTTTCCTTTTGCTCACAGAAAGTCTCCCACCAACATTTGACATGGGGGACAAACTTAAGGAGCACAAATGTAATCTTTTCTCTATCGGAAAAGTTGTGGACAAAAAAATACCCTTCTAGAAGGTTTAACCATTTGTCTACAACATCGACATCTATTTGACCTTCAAATATAGGAATATAAAAGTTTATTTGTACCTCGAAGGGGGCAACGCCTCCGCTTGAGGAAGATGCGTCGCTTTTTGGCAACCTTCGAAGGATTTGCACAAAGTTATCCATCATCTCATTCCTTTGTCATGAGAGGGAGTCATTGAGCAACAATTTAAAGGGATCTCTTGCACCATCATCTCTTGTTTCTTCCCCCAGGGGTGCATGTCGGGTTCGACGAGGTTGATCTTGCAAAGGCTCAACTGGTTCGAGTCCCAACTGCTTATACCTCGAGCTCATTGGGGACATGCACAAAGAAACAAATGAAGAGGAGACCACTCTGATACCACTAATCTAGATTTATGAGTGAAACGAAATGAAACACAAATTTATAAAATTAACACATATATATAGAGAACAATAACTGAGATACAATGGAAATTAACTTCTATTCAATAAAGAAATATGTTGAAACTATAAAATGCAGAATGAAAACAATTTTGCTCGAATGGTGGTAGCTAATCCCTGAGAAGAGATGTGGCGGCTACGTCCATTCGTTTGAGCACCTTACAATGTGGCCTCCATTCCTTTTTAGCATCAAGAAGTAAACATAAACCCTACACATAAAAAAACCTAACCCTAGGAGATGAAGCGCCAAAAGTAATGTGGGCCTCGATGGGGTAAGTTGGTACATCAACTTCCCGGGATCATAACTTTTGCATACGATATACGTTTTAGGCACATGGTAACTCGTTGGAAAGGTCTATCCGAGGACTACACATTATGCCGTCACACTTTAATTTAGTTAGTAACGTGACTGTGGCGGGCCCAAAAAACGTTGTTTAGGGCCTCAAAATGACCCTAGAAGTTTAGGACCCAAAAAGCTAGAAAAAAACTGCCAAGATGAAAACTGCAATTGCCAAGATGGAACTTGTATGTGAGCCAACTAGAAGAGGTGGGTGGCCACCAATATCCATATGGACCAGACACGTTAGTTATGATTATGATAACGAATTATATGTTATTGACACATGTAGAGAGTTGCCAATGATACATGTTGAACCATATGTTTTTTTTAGAACATTGCAATCAAGTTTTATTCCATCGTGATGTCTTAGATGAAAATTGGAAGTTTATTGTTTGTTACCCACATAGAGAAAAATGCATTTTTGAGAAGTTACATGTTGCAATTGTTGCACTGAATCAATAATAGGATAAGGAGATGAAACTGGTAACATAAATGTCGACAATCAAGTACGCTAAGTATGTGTGAGTGATGAATTTTCACCTCTTCTTTCATTTTTACTTTGTAGTTATATAATTAGTTAGCATGGTCATAATTTTAAAAATGACAAACACTATACTCTATGTATTTGGCTTAATGAAAGATATTTGTTTATAGATAATAAATCCTAGGAATTGATTTCCCACTTAAGTTGGTGTTTTGCATAATGGACATAGTTAATGATTATTTTATTTTAAGTTGATGGGTACATTTCTAATCAATTTCTTTCTCATATGTTGTAATGTAGTTATGATGGATTGCGTTGCATCCATAACCCACACCCTTGAATCCTAAACACTAAATATGCACACATAAACGATGCCTTATGCACCTAACTCAAACACATAAGAAACACACCTAACTTACATAAGCATTGCACATATCTATTGCAAAAAAACGACACACCTAACATAATATATGCTCCTAACATCACTAAAAACGGTTTTTCTCCTAGTACTCGAGTTCTCAAGTTCTCACTTAAATCAACATGGCTTACTATGGACATGGTGAATGCTTGTCTTATGTGTGTATGTGTACTATTGTTGACCTAAAAGATTTCCTTACGATCTTTAATTCAACCTCATGAGGAAAAATCCCCCTACGTTTTTAAAGAGGTGGTACTCCTCTATTTCAAATAACATCGAAGAACATAAAAAATGCATGAGAAAGGACCATGATTATTCTTGAAATAAATATTCACATGCAAAGAATACCTAAGAAAGGACCAAGTATCTTGTAGAATGCAAATATTTACAAAATGTTACAAGATTATAAAACAAAAGAATAGGAGGACATTTCCATCACAACATTCATCAAAGTAGAACATGATATTCAACAAACGGAAAAGGAATGTATGGATGGCATATAATAGAAAACTCTATATGATCATTTCATTAAACACAATAAATATTCTGATAGACACACATCTGAAATATCATGCTTAAATTCAAAGTCTCGAGAAATCAATAATGTTATGTCCCAAATTAGTTCTCCAAGAACCTTAAAATAATAGATGTCTTTAAATAAATAAAGAGTATTGTCTTGGGTTACAAATAAAATAGATTGCTTTTGTCCTTCAAAGATGATTGGGATGGGGCTCTCGCAGACCATAAAATTAAAGAGAGACCTGGAAGACAAAAGAGAAACAATCAAGGTTTAGCCTCAAGTTTCACAGGTTACTTATCTCGCTAGAATGGTGGAAACTTATCTCTGAGAAGAGATATGATGGCTACTCGCATTCAAAAGAAAATGATCGTTAAAATGAGGCTCCAAAGGCCTTTTTAACATAAGTAAAATCCAAAACCCTAACCTCAGAAGATGAAAAGCCAAAAGGTTTGCGGGCCCCGATGGGGGTAGTTGATACGTCAACTTCCTGAGGGCATAACTTTTGCATACGATCTCCGTTTTGGGTGCTCGATACATCGTTGGAAAGGTCTAATCGAGAATAATGATTTATATTGGCCCAAGTTAGTGCCAAAAATAATCACTTGGGCCCCAAATCCCCAAAAAACATTGTTTCGGGCCTCAAAATGGCCCCGAAAGTTTGGAACCCGAAAAATTGTCGAAAAACTGCCAAGATGGAATTTTTTTTTTTGGGCCCATGGAATAGGTGGGTGGTCACCGATATCCACTTGGATCGATCCTCCCTCCTTAGGAAGAAATGGTCTCCATTGCGTTGATTTCTCAGGGGAGAGAGGAAAGCATTTGCTGAATCTGAATCTTGGTGAGTTGCTTGCCTTGCTGGAGACGTTGCGTTGCTCGGTTTGTGGAAGGCTGTCATGAACCTGTTGCTAGCAGGGTTGACTCTATTCAACCAATTAGACTACCTGAGATGACTGTGTGCAAAAGCAATCTTTGCATTTTTCTGCAATCTTTTTGACCTGCTTTTGTTGGATAGAAGGTGCTTGGGCCGAGGCTATAGTGGTTGCAATATCCTTTTGTTCCCCTTTTGAACATATTTTGAAGAAGCTAAATTTTATAGTATGAGATACTACCTTGCGACATTGTTTAGGTGGGACAGTAGTTGGAACTACCTCTCGTATTCTGTAGAGATGACCCCCCAGAGAAACAATGTAACTATGAGGTCGAGACTCATAAACAACATGGCGTTTCCACATATATGGCTTTCCCAAGAGAACATCACATACATCTAGTGGGGAAACATCACATAATACCTCATCCTTGAAGGGCTAGATGCTGTATGACAATCGACATTGCTGGTTGACACGAGGATCTCGTCCCCGACGAAGCCACCCGATGTTGTATGGATGTGGGTGTGGTGTTGTCTAGAATCCCAACTATTTGACAAACTCTGCTGAGATGAGGTTCTTCTGGCTTCTGCCATCAACAATAAAATGCAGCGGGGTCCCCTTCAACCACATCTGTGAATGAAAAAGGTGCTCCCCATATTTTGGATCTGTTGGTTCTTCTGGTTGAATTGCTGTGGTCGTGACAATAACAATGGGGTTTGCGTCGATGATCTGTCTTTTACCAGTATTTTCAGAATCTGATTCTGAATCAGGGTTCGGTTCCTTGTCTTTGATCTTGGCCACCAATGACTGTTTTGATCAACATTCATCGATGTTGTGCCAGGGGATTTTGTGGAAATCACACCATTTTCTAGTNCCATGACCCTTCTTTTCCTGTGGCTTGGACTGGTTTTCGGGAGGCTGTTTGTTAGGGCCGTATTTATCATACTTTGGTTGTTGCAGGTTTGCAGACCCGAACTCCCCTTTGTTCTGGTGCTTAAATTTCTGCTCGATTTTATCAACATATTGATAAGCAATACTAAGTGATGATATGTCCAGAAAATCCATTTCAGTTTGGATGTATCTGTGTAGAGCCCCACGATATTTCAAAACCAAATGTCGCTCAGAGTCTTTGATACCCAACTTGATGCGCAAGGTATGGAAGGTATTGGTGAACTC